>SNQN01008214.1:15877-26602 GCA_008642245.1 Bassia scoparia | reverse complement strand
GAAGTGTAGCTTTAAACTGTAGTACTTACACTCGCAACGCACGGAAAAGCATTGAATTCCGAACATCACCTACAGAATATAGACACCCAAACCTCCATACGCTAAAGACGGGCAAGTGCAAGTCATCGGCTCTTGTCTTTTTAAAGGCAAGGAGTTAGTTATTGAATTGGGGTTCGAATGCTGTCATCCTAAAAGCGGGACAAACGCTCAAAGGACGAAGTGCACATCAAAAGTGACCTGAGCCGGCTCAAAGATGAGGGTGCATGACCATAGCAAAGTAGAGTTTTGAAACCTCAGACACGCGGACGAAGAAGTAAAAACTCACATGTAGACCATCAAGCTTTACCACAACCATCATAAGACAATGATATGGCTCGACACACATCAATGGAACAAGCTTCCCACCACAAAGAAGGAATATCGGCATAACGGCCACCAAACAGCTAACCGAACTCCATCGGGAAGTCGAGCAATATCAAAGAAATACACCCCAATTCGATTTGCTATTGGTCGCTTACGGCAAGAAGCCCAGACAAAGCTTCCATTCAATCCGTTACATTATGTAGCCTTAAGACTCGATGCCCTACGTCAAAAATTAACTTAAAACCTGGAGATCCATCCTCCGATAACACTAGGTGTATCTCTAAACAATAGGTCTGTCCAGTTACTATTTAGTAACAAATCCTGATTGTTGGTAGGTTGTAGATGGCCATCCGGCACAGTCGTGTTCTATGATCCATCGTAGAGACTCCTATCATGTATGTGAAGATAATAAGGGAGAAGAAAGGTAAATTCGGCGGAATCTAGGAAGTTACCCTTGTTGAGGCTAGTGTGATATTGATGTGTATTATGAGGGAAAATTAAAAAAGGAGAACTGCGAAGGGTGGAACATAAGGCAAATCATTTTATTTTTGGTCATCAATATTACAAACATAAAATATAAGCAAATTAGAGATTTCCTATTCTCTCATCCCACTATTCCCTTCATGGAACCACACAATTAACGCAAGACCCCTTTAACACATAGATTACTAATGCATAACAAATATAAGATATTCACACATGAGAGGTCCTCACTTTGTAATCGAAGGTGTCGAAGAGATTCCACTTCAGCCATCCATAGTTTACAAAATTTATTGTCAATAGTATATAACCTCCTATTTTTTAAGCGAGATAGAATCAAACTAATCTATGCTGACTTCCATTATTTTTACACTCCACGATACTAAATCTATAAGGTAGATAATGTCAGAAAGTTTTACTACACCTACATTTCATAACTAACATGTTCATGCACTAAATAGATCTCTTCTACCCGCACTAACTCTTGTCCTTCTGTTTCCTTTCATTTCATTCTCGTAATCATTTATCATTCCAACATACCAAAAAACATTATACTTACCTCAATAACACATCTATCATGTTCTAATTGCATACCAATTGTTTAGAATTATTACAACCACCTTCAAACATCACTAACAGAACCACAGCACCCAAAACCCAACACAAATTATACAGGTAGCATTAACTACAATAGATAAAAGCATTACTATATTTTATTGAAGAGCGCCTTCAAATGTTTCCACTACAGAAGCATGTCCCCGAATGTATATCTCCTTCCCACATCAAGCGTTCTACAGAAAAAAGTTTCATATAAGATCGACAATGAGTTTCGAATAAAGAGTTTTGAGAGAGATTGAATTATACAGTAAGAACTGCAAAACATACCCTTTGTTACAAAGCCACTTGACTAGAGCACAACATGGGCTGTATTTACTGAGGAGGTCACTCGCAATAAATGCGCAGACTTAAAAACAACCGAATTAACTCTTAATATCTATAGACAATATATAAAAGATAAACAAGTTGTAAATTGCAAACGGTTTAGAATTGAAGGAGCATAAACAGAAAGTTAAATCACAGACAATTAAAGAGATAACAGGCCTACAGCATTTTATGATGATGTTCTGGGAGAGAGAAGGAATCGATATCAAGCTAACCACTTTTACCTAGTAAAACCTAGAATCAAGAGCGCACTAGAACAAATTTTTAGTGAGAGGGTCCTACTATGAAAAATTGAAATGTCAATAATGAATGTGATACATTAAAAACTCGAGTCTCAAAAGTTCTCGAATCTGAGACAAGAAGCTTCTTTCTTACTGTGTCAAAGAGCTGGAGCAATATGGTGTTGGTTTAGACCTGTACGAGCGATAGTTTACAACTTGGATTTGGTTCTTCTGTAGTTCAATTTTATAGATCTTATATGAACGGCCTATGAGAGACTTCCATACCCTATGCTGTCTCCCGGTACATTTGAGTCTCAGTACCGACCAACACATTACCTTCTTAGAACAAGAAAATAATAACCACTTTAAACATAAGGATGACAATTAGAGTGGTTACTAATCACTCATTAAGAAATAGAGAGAGATTAGTTATAAAATGTTTGTCATTCACAAAATTATTGTTAAATCATAAATTCTCTGAAAGACCAATCTATTATGTTAGTGATAAGTGATCTATGATTAAGCAATACAATGTAGCAATATCTGTGTGATGATATTACAGTATAGAGTAATTGAATGATTAGGGTACATATTGGCACTGATTTTTGATGATGTTGATAATAATGTAAAAATATTCCGAATAAAGATAGAGAGAATTGCCAATATAATCTACTCGGTACATTGTTCCTCAAAATTTGTGTGAGAGGAATAACAACTATTTGGTGCTTTTTTCCTGGAAAAGCTAATAAAGATAACTACGCCTACTATTGTTACGTCTTAAATGCTTATCGTGCATCATCTCAGTCTCCAAAAAACAATTTCATAGACCATGTTAGAACAGTTAAATTTGGAAATATCTCTGCAGAAAGCGTTGTCACATGCCCTACCGACGTGTAGGGCACGCCTCTAAGTTCTCTCTCTGGCGCGTGGCTGAAGCCACAATAAATTTGGTGACAATGATGTCCATGGTTATCCCACATTGAGTTTGATTTGTTACCGCGAGTACTGTCACTTCTATTTCACGCTCGTCCTGAGTTACTAGGTACTCAGATCCCGTATCTGCTTTGATTCGACTTCATCGTAGCTGTTACTCGCATGTATGCTATCAACCTCTTCCTTTCATTCTTATTCGGCTTCCCTCTTTCATTATACACAACTATATGAGATCCCATTATTATCACCCATTAAACAGTGAGTCCTAACAAGAAACAAACACCAGACAGTGAGAAGGGATTGAAAGGACGAGAACATGGATGATGGAGTATAACAAAAACACCAGGCGCGAGCATCTTCTCTCATTCTAAGCCTCTCCACCACAGAAACCACCATCACTCCACATGCAACATAACGTAATAACTACCACAACACCACGCATCACTCACAACCACCAGAACCAAATACCCACAATTAAAACAAACAAAATTCAAAATTGAAACCAAAAATCAAACAAACTCAAATTGAAATCAAACCAAAACATGCTTTGATTTTTTTAACAACAAAGATTTGTAATTAAGCAATTTTTTGAATTGTAGTGGCTGATCGGCGCCGAACTTTAGAATAAACTTCCCCAGAACATATACTTTTCCCAATCCTCTTCAGCAATCGTTACTATGTAGCTTTACTCTCTTCACCATATGTAGATTGACGTCTCTCCAGCACTAACGTTGTTTGATCCCTTCCCATTAATTACATTCTATATTCAGACGAATCGAATTTGGCTATGACAACCCTAACCCCCTCAGATTTTTGAGTTACCCAACCCATCGGACGATGACACTTTTTTGGGGGAAATTGCCATTTGAGGAAACGAACAATTTTTTAGAGAACCTAGGTTGTTATTTAAGAAAAGAAAATGAAAGGAGATTTTTGAGGAGATAAATAGAGAGGAAGACAGAGGAAACTTAGAATGACAAAACTTTGTATATCGTGAGTATTGTCTTCCTAACAGAGGAAATCAAAGAAATGGTGGGGTCCACTCGTGCAGAGACGCATGTGATTTTGGCCGAAAAATCGCAACTCGGGTAGTTGGTTTCAAATATTTGCAACAATGTAGATAGGTTTTTTAAAAAAAATCAGGGTAGTTATTTCACAGTTTTGGAAAATGTGTCGTGGTTTATGGAATTTTTACCTATAATAATGGCACTTTTTTAATTGTTAGAGATACACTAGTGTTTGGGAAGTTTTAGATGTTAATTTGACGTAGGGAATCGAGTCTTAGGCTACATATTAAACGTTGAGAAAATGGAGCTTTCTGGCTTCTACGGACCAAAGCAATCGAACCCGAAAAGTAGTTACGTATTCGCATCTCTGATATTGCTCGACCTCCCCATGGAGTTCGGTTGTTTGGTGGGCCTGTTATTGCGGATTATTCTTCTTGTGCTGAGCTTGTATTCATTGACGTGTGTCGAACCCATTATGTTCTTATGGATGTTGTTTGGCTAAGCTTGATGATCTCTCAATGTGGAGTTGTTACTTCTTCGTGCGCTTGCTACTATTGTACTAGAGTTTCAAAACTCTACTTTGCTTTGCGTACATGCCCCCCTCATCTCTTTGAGGCGGCTCAGGTCACTTTTGATGTCGCACTTCGTATTTTGAGCGTATTGTCACCGCTTTAGGACCTGCAGCTTCACCCCATTCATAACTCAGCTCCTTTCCTTTAAAAAGACAAGAGCCGATGACTTGCCACCTTGCCCTTTGCGTATGGAGGTTTGGGTGTTTATTCTGTAGGTGATGTTCGGAATTATGCTTTTCGTGCGTCGCGAGTGTAGTCTACCAGTTTACAAGCTACACTTCTTGTGTCGATGGTTTTGGTTTGGCCTTTCATGGTGCCTTACTCTTTTTAACCAGATTGTGGAGACTGATCATATGGGTAACCCTAGTGAGATCACTGCCCATAAGCTCATGAAGAAATTGGCAGTTTTGTATTTCACAAAGGTTACTGCATCTATAGAATCCACATTTCTTTGTCTCTCCGCTAGCTTGCCTTTTGGAAATCCCAACAAGGTGATCACACCTTTGCATGGCTTCGGGCAGTCCTAATCTCAGGTTTGGGGTCAGAATATGAATAGAACACTTATCGTTCGATTCTTTGTTATCGGCTGGGTGTTCCCCTATTCTCTGTTTCGACACCGTGCTCTGCTTGCACTAGGGTTATTGATGGGGATATCTTTGGTGATCATGTCATCCCTTGCATAGGGTTGGTGGGTATCAAGCACCGTCATAATGTTGTTCTTGATACACTGATCCCCTTTTGGATGTCTGTTATCGGTCTAGGATTACTGCTCGTAAGGAGGTTGATGTCAGTTTGACTAATGGGAACGACGGGGCTATTTGATCAGCGAATGTGTTTCTTTATTATTGGTATAACGATGTGGATATGTGTGTTAACCTGACGGGGTCTTCTCTATTGACACGATTTGGGTTGGCTGACTTCATACCTGGTCGGGTGGTTGCAGCAGCAACACAACAGAAGCAGAATAAGTATGCGGCGAGGTGTAGGGACATTAGCTTCGGTTTCCTTCCTTTTTCCTTCTTTGGGGGATTAGATAAGGGAGTTGTTGCGCTTCTAAAGTGAATCCAGGCGCACTCTAGGGCTCAGGAGGTTGGGGTGCGTGCAGTTGTTCACCTCTTCAGCAGGATTGGTTTTGCAATATATAGCTAGAGGAGTGGGGGGCCAGATTGTATCTCGGCTCCTCTCTAATTTCTTGTACATCTATCTTTTGATTGCCATTGTCTCTTGTAAACTTTTTGTTTTTTATAATAATAAGAATGATGATGATGATGATGATGATGATGATGATGATGATGATGATGATGATGATGACGTTGTTGTTGTTGTTGTTGATGATGATGATGATGATGACGACGACGACGACGACGACGACGACGACAACTACTACTATTACTACAACAACTACAACAAATTAAAACTAAATTGGTGACCTAGCTAGACTTAAGAAACTTAACAATAAAAGTAAAATTTGTTGAATTGAATCACGAATACATCAAACTAAATGAGTTAGTGGATTGGACTGAATTGAACTAAACTAAAAATAATAGTCTTAAAGAATCATACAGAAATAGTCGTGAAAAGGTGGCACCCTTTTCTCATAAAAGGAATGCTTTCTTCGTAATCAGAAAAATTGAAAAATAATTTGTACCTTGTAAAAATCGCTATCAATACAACTTCACAAAACATAAAATTCGTCAAAGAAAACCTTTTAAAAGTTCATTAATTTTTTAAAACAAAGAAGCCCTTATAAATCATTTATTGTGAAATAACCTTACCGTCATTTTACTTTGCAACAAAAAGAAATATAATAATATTTTCTACATAAACCACCCTTAATAAGCGTTTAGACCGACTTAAATCCCTATGTTATTGTTAGCCCCCCTTTATTTTAGGCATTGACCACCCTTAGTAAAGTATTGACCATTAAACAGCATTATATTCTAGCATTTAAAACCCTTAAACGCTTGGGTTAATGTTAAATTAAGATGGTCAATGCCGAAATTAACTATGAGATGTTTTTCTTGCAAAGAAAATTAATGGTTTTTTCTTGCAAGAAAAAAGATTTACTCCCTCCGTTTCATGAAATTTTATCAGTTGTACTTTCACAGTTTTCACAATATGTTTTATAAGTTAAATATCTAGAATTTCTTTATCAATAAAACTAAATCCATTAGGACTCAGAAAAATAAGATAAACCTAAGAAACTATTCCTAGGCAACAACTATGGTTGGACTTTCCTAGGAGACGAAGCATGTATATCCTATCACTCCTAGATCATTTTTTTAGGAAAAACACTCGGATTCCAGTCTGATAAAAATATTATGTAATATTTCAACAATGGCCTGACATTAACAATAGAGCCATTCCAATGACTATCATTTCTAGCATGCTAAATGTGAATAAGCCACTACTTTAACAAAAAATGTGGATTGGTACTCCTCTTAAATAAGACTTTCAAGTCCTCTCAATAGCTCTATGTAGCGCTTAAAAATCTTGACTAGCACATTGAAGAAGACAACCACTGAGCAGATAAAGGTGAGAATTTTAGATGACTAACATGATATAGAAAAAAAGAGGGGATGATCTCAGTCTACTGTTGGCACAACAGGCACACATCGAATAGTTAAGCCAAATTGAAAACAATTATCTTGTCCTTAGCTTGTCTCCAGTCTTTCGTGTAACTGTTACAGACTAAAAATATATTTTAACTTTTGTTTACAAATGAAACCAATTGACAAGCTAAGAGAGTTTGACTACGATACGTAGGGAAAGCAATGAGTTATGAATATAAGCGATTCAAGATACAGGCGATTACGTCGGAACATCTTAATAACTTCAGTGTAGCGATATGACAGAAGTGTAGGTGTGGATTTGCTGGTGTAAGTGTCCTTACAAGAATTAACTCGTTAAGAAAGGCCGATAAAGATAGGCCGATCAAAGACTTGGAGGGAAAGTACGAGTACTTGGAAATATGAAAAAGCAGGAGATAACCTCGAGAAGAGTAACTACACCACAATCTCTACCCAAAGGCCTATAATAGACACACACAACAATTAAACAACATTATCTATCTACTTTCTTCGCATTTAGCTTCCCTTAGTCGCACTTGTCCTTAGTAGCCAAGTATAGTTTAGCTTTTAGCGTAGCGTAGTTCATCCTTCAATGGGATCATTAGCTGGTCGTTTTCAATCCCAATTGTGTAAACATGGAGGTAAATCATCCTTCCTTGTGAAATAGTGGAGTCTGATAACTTATCTTTAATTTACAAATGGATGGCTTTCGTTTCTCTTCACACTTGTTTGGTTTTATACTTCAGTCGATGTTCCACAATGAAGGCTATTGTTTACGTTTTAGGAGCTTTTTATGTTAGTGAGTTTATCAATATAATCAATAATGAGAGTGGCAGCACCCTATCGAACTCAAACAATATTGGGCTCGATTGAACTTGTTGGTGAAGTTGCAAATATACTCAACAGATTGTTTTGGCAACCAAAAGGAGAGAGGTTTTGCAATAGCTGTTACTTCTCAACTATGGCCCTAAAAAGATCTACGAAGAGGGTAATCAAGAGGATATACTTTAATCCGAGCAATAATCTTGAGAGTCACAAATAAGATCATGGTAATGTTAGAAACTGTTTCGCAACAACAATTTTGAAGAATCTTGCTTCCTCCTGAGTAAACTGTCGTCTCAAACGTAAGGATAGATGGTTTGCATCTAAAAGGGGGAAGATTGTGTATCCTCTACCAAGCTTGCTCATTCAAATATACACATAGTATGTGAAATTGTACAAGTTTTTAGATGTTTGAGAAGGAGATCATAGGGAACAGTACAACAATCTTCACTAAGGTATGGCTAACATGAAAACTGTTTAGGTGATAACCCCGAGTTTGTAAAACTTTGGCTCTCACTCACAACAGGCATTTTACTAGGCAGGTGGATAGATTATATTTAGATATCAACGAAGATATTGAATTTCACTAACGTGGCATTATCTAAGCCGGTTGCAACTTAGGTAGTTACAATTAGGGCCTTTATGGAAAAGCATAATTATTAAATGAGAACGATTGATGAATTTTTACCAAGGCTCAGGATAACTATCGAAAATTCTAGGGAAGAACCATCCTTGGCTTATCCCTAGACCAAATAATTCGATGGGAGCTAATGGTTCCCTCCTGAACTTTCATAAAGTGTCAAGGAGATCCCCTTTCCATGATGCCAATGAAGGGAATATGAGTCAAAGAAGAGAGGCAGGCCCAAGGTCAGGCCTATAGCCATGGTGTGGACCTTCCTTTGTTTCCTTTGATTCTATTCAACACGCTTGAACTTCATTAATGGAAACTGTTTCACCCACTAGAACACCCCCGTTGTTAGGGCGTGAGCAGTTATGGAACCAGTGCGGACGATTCCCCACTAGTGGGCAGTTTTCAAACTGCAACTAATGGAATATGTCTCCTAACTCTATACCCTGTCACTCTTGAACCATCACAAACCCAACTAAATTCCACAAACTGGGGATTAAGGGTTTATTAACATCAGACTTTATCCTAACCCAATGCACCCTCCTTAGTGTAATCTCAGGGCGCAAGGGCCGTATGCAGTAGGGTAATGTTTATGTTGGACCTCAGGTGATGGGAAACAAAACTTAGTAACACTGGTGGTTTTCCAACTTGAAGTAAGCTATAACTAGAATCCCTATGGGGAAAACACCTCATCCTTCTATTAACAAGGCTAACCAATAACATCAAAATGGTTGTATAAAATTGCATGTTCATGTAGACCAGGTCATATGATCCTCTCCTAGGAAAGTGAGAGATGATCCAAAGGGCTATAGGCACAATGCTGGGTTTTCCTAGGAGAGAGACGTGTAATTCTTATCTTGAATGATTGAAGGATGTATCCGTTCTCAGCAGTAGGTTAAAGCTTCCTAAATTCTCTCCCTTATTCTCTTGATGACGGTGTCAGTGTCAGTGTGAAGAAACATGTTGGTTCAGGTTCAACTGCTATGTAGAGAGGCAGCAGAAGTGATTATCTCAACTAAGATTATTCTCTAGTTCTCTTACTTGGACTGCATTCTCTTGGTTCACTCATCTCCCTGCAAATTCTATATAAACTTGGCAAGATTTGCAAGGGCAATTCCTCCGCCATTTCACTAGAGTGGAAGTTGGGGTCTCCATTTGAGATTTAGCCAAGATAACGCAGGACAAAGGGGAGCCTATAGGGGACATTATCGCCAGGTTAAAGAGATCAGATGTCATCTCAACTTACCTGAGTCAGAGTTCGTTTCAATAGTCTAAGAAGGGTTTTTCCCCTAATTTTGTGACTTTACCTAGCGCTGCGGTGGCATATGACAGATGTTTGGCTGAAGAATCTAAAAGAAAACATAAGTACTATGCTAATTAAGCCAATTGCATAGAAGAGGACACAGATCAGGATGAAGACCAAATGGATGTGGCAATGGCTGAATTTGTTCAGGGCCTGCCATTCAAGTGTCCCCAATTAGTTAACAAAAAGTATTTAGAAAAGAAGGATTTCAAGTCCGATCAAAGAAGAGAATACACATTTGACATTAAAAAATGTTATGAAATATTTGATTGGCTCTTGAAGTTCGAGAAGATTAAACTAATGGGTAGACATAAAGATAGAGACCCCAACGAAATAAAAGGAAAATTGTTGTAAATTACATGATGCTTTCACACATAAAACTAATGATTATGTAATTTTCAGAAATAGGATACAAGATGAAATTGATAAGGGAAATATTAATTTTCCTAAAAAGAATGCAATTGCTTGTAAAGTTGATTATGAGTTTCTATCAAAATTATAACATTACGAGATGGATTGCAATATGGTTGGTATTGATACTAATGATGTTTCTCATATTGAAATGTAGGAGCTCTCTAATGTAGCTATTAGGGCTGTGCAAGAAATTACGATTCCGAATTTCCGATACGGTTTACGATTTTTTTTTCCGAAAATCCGGATATCCGTTCCGATTTTTTGAAATTCGGAAAATCGGATCGGATATCCGGTTTTAAAAACCAGAAATCCGGATCGGATCCGGAATCATTTTTTAGAAATCCGGATATCCGGATTTCCGTTTATTTTAAAAAAAAGATTGCAGATTTTGTCCTTTTGGGCTTATAGCCTTATAGTAAATTAGTAATTAGAATGAGCCTTATAGTAAGTAGTAACTACTACTCTGAAAT
>SNQN01008214.1:0-14531 GCA_008642245.1 Bassia scoparia | reverse complement strand
CCGCAAGCTCTGGAGTTGGGGGGAAAGTGACAGTACAATAAACGCCAGATTATGGGTCTCCCTCTAAACATTTGCAAGAAAATCAAGATTGACTTGGATACCCGAATCCAAACTTCCAACATAGTCCACCATTCCACATCAGACGGTTGCCTCAATATCAAGCATCTTCTGCAAAACTTTATGTCCCATGTTTGAGTGTTCTTCCTTCGATGGATCATCCATAGAAGTCTAAACTAATGGATGAAATTTGAATAATTGACAACTGAGTTCTCTGGTTATCCCTGAATTTCTCAAGAATTCTGTAACCAATGAGGCTCCGCATAGAAGCTCTTCACAAGGTCATCCTTAGGTGACTTATCGAATGGAGCCTGGGTGTCTTGGAACATCTCCTCTTATCTCTCTCTGAGTCTCATCTAAATGAGGTTTGGGCTGTCTCTACAACTTTATATGTTGAACAAGTAAACAAGGTTGGGTACAGAACATCCTCCCTCTTGGATTCCCTCTCTATCAGGAAGTAACCAAAATGACTATCTTGTGAATCTCTTTTCACCTTGTCTGAATATATCCTCTCTAGTTAATTCCATTCTCAAATCATGCCTCGCCAATAGGCGAGACACTTAAGCATTCCTAATTGCAAGCTTCTCATCCACACATGAACCTGCAATTATGCTCTAGTCCTATTGCGCTGGCGCTGCTTCTCTGATCAACACTATGCTTTCTTCTGACTTGTCTCTTCCTTTATCAAGAGCTAGATCTCTTTCCTTGTTTCCTGTCTTTGTTTGAGTTGTCACCCATATTCTTGATTTCTCCTCCCTCGGACACTTTGGTCTGAACTTTTGGACTTTCACGAACTTGTTATCTCATTCAAACTTTTAAGGTTTGCCCAACCTGGTCAAGATTGAAATAGTAGCGGCATTATTAGGAAGAGGTCTATCCCTGCCTTAAGTCCCTTTCAATTGAGGCCTCTGGTGTCCTAGGAATCCTAAACTAAATAGAAGGATACTTCATGGGCGGATGAAGTGGACCAAGGCAAAACTGTAGGTAAGACCTCAACTCTTTCAGCTGAGCTGACTAAATTGGACAATGGGTATAGTCTAACACCATCTGAAGAAATTGTCACTAAGGAGCAAGAACAGTTAGTGTAAGAACACTTAATTATGGATTTCAATGTTAATAACTCACATAGTAAGCCCCTTTATATGACGGTTTATGTAGATGGCTTCAAATTAGGTAAAGTGTTAATTGTTACTGGTGCTACCATAAATCTTATGCCTTGGTAAATTTTTAGGAAATTGGGTAAAGGTAGGAAAGATTTATCTTACATTAGAATTAGCATAACTGCGTTCAATGGCAAGTTAGAGAATACTGAAGGATTATCATGTATGCATGTCAAAGTAGGTACTTCCAAGACTTGGTCAGCTTTCTTTATAGTAAAAGGGGAGGGTAACTGCAATGTCATTCTCGGAAGAGAATGGTTGCACCACAAAGTAATAAATGGATTGATAATGAATATGAGGTAGTTTGTGCTGATGTAGATGCTTATTCGATTGATCCTAACCGAGAATTTCCAAAGATACTTATGAAGACCTTACCTAATGACGAAGGGATTGCTCTCAAACTTGAAAGTCAACCGACACCAAGAGTTAAAGTTGTTTCAAGTGTAATCAAATGAATTGAAGAGGATGAGGTAGGTGATGAATTAAAAAGACACATGTGAAGCTCCCTGTGTAGTGACGAGTCCAGCGCCAAGGAGCCATCCCAACATAACAGATGTCCAGGGGCATCTCTTGGGGGAAAACATTGGCGTCACTCTTAAGACTATATGGGAATGGGAGTAGCCTGCTTGATGTATGTAAATCAAACTGTATGTTTATCTGGATTTATTTAAACACAATAGTAGTCTGGTGTTACGGTCAACCTCTTGGCTAGGTCCCTATGGTTGGTTGTTAGGCGTTTGAAGAGATTCCAATTGAGGCTCATGATCCTTGGATAAGTTAGGATTAAGAGGATAAGTTTTAGGGGCATCTGGGTGGGCTTGTGGAATTCAGGAGGTACAATGTCTGGAGATGAGAGCACAGGAGTTGATATTGTCTCAGAAGATTGGGTATTAGTATCACAAAGAATGGATGAGAGACTCTTTTATTCTATTTTGGGGGACTGTCTAGAATTTGGTTCTCTTTGGTTGTTCTCTGGATCTTAGGAGAAGTGCTTTGTGCTTTAACTGCAGAAGTATTCGCCATTGACTCTTCTTCATCGCTGAAGACAATCGTGGGGTCAGAGGCATGAGGTCTTTCAGGGTTCTTCCTTTTTTGAATAAGTAATGCTGGAACATGAAATGATGGGGTCAGCTCTGAGAAGAAAGCTTAGTTAAACACAAACTTGGTGACATGTTACCTAAGATGGGTTAGCGGTCATCTTCGTCAGAGTTTGATCCATTTAACTTCACTGCAGACCGAGTCCGAGTTGAAGGACTAGAAGTGATGATTTTTCTATTTCTATTGCCCTGTTTCTTGTCTCCAGCACGGAAGGACGTTCAAAGGCTTCTTGAAGGCTGACGATCGATAGATGAGGAATGTTGTGTTGCTGTTCCTCATCCTTGACGGTGATTGGCCTTCGATTGAATTGTATGGCGTTAAGTTCACTTTCGTGGATGGCAACTTCAGCATAATTGCCAACATTTTTATGAAAAGAAGAAATAGCTTTCTTTTTGCTCCCTTTGCCTTCTACATAATCAAAACAGGAGAAAGGCGACACTAGTAGAAAAAATCAAATTTGATGCGGTTGTACAACGCTTATTTGCTGCATTTTTGCAACCGCAACAAATGCCAGAGCAGCAAATGTGAAAAGTCATTTGTTGCATTTTCTTATTTGCAGCAAAAACAACCCTTATTTGTGTGCAGACGTACTCAAAAATGTAGCAAATAAGGTTGTCATTTGTTGCATTTTAATGACAACCCCGGCAATAAACTACTTTATTTGAGTGCATTCATAGGCTAACAACAGCAAATAACACAATATTTGCTGCATTTATCTATGAACGAACAATTGTAATTTTTATTAAAAAAAATAAAAGCTAATTTCCCCACAATCATAATTCAAATTGTACATAAATGGTCATTTATATTTCATGGTCAAATCTATAATAAGTCCATATAGGCACAAACTTGTATAAAGGTCAACATCAAAATTCAACAAATACACAATAGTTACATCTCCATGATTACTGACCATCACATGTATACAAACACTACACAACATCTACAATCAAAACTTCTAATAATAAATTTACACTATTTTAATTGTCACAAATCTATCCTTGATACAGGCGACCTTCTTGGCGAGTTATAAACAGCAATAAAAAATACAATTAAATATAGTTAAGACACAAAATGAATAAAAACAAGACATGCTAGAATGAATAAAGCTATTAAGAGTTAAGTCCTCTTTAGTGATGTCATACTTGTGTCAAAAGCAATAAAATTATTTGAGGCAACTGCTCAACTTTAGCAGCTCAAGTTTCAATAGAAGATAAAACATTATGTTCTATGGTCACAAAATTAGAATGCTTTTTAACAAAACTCATGACATGCGATTGGTATTGAAGTACAAAAATTAAATCTGGGCAAAACAATTGATTTATACAACAAGGACCTAGTATTTGAAATAATTTCCTTAAACTTGATGGCTAGTGCATGTAAAGATTGTACATTTATGTCATTCAGTATTGTATTGCTTCCTTAACGCATTCACGATTTTACTAAAAGATGGTGAACATACGGAAATGCATAACAGACAACAAGTTCGAGGTCGATCTTGCTTTTTCGGGTGCAGATTGATCAAATGCAATAACACAAAAACTAGAGATGATGGCTATGTGCATGTAGAGATTTTTCACTATTTGTCATTCAGTCATCATATGTAATGCTTCCATAAACACATCTCGACGAACTTACTGAGACAAAAATAAAATAATTTAAAAACGCAATAGGAATAATAATTGTTTGTGTCACATCATAAACTAAACAACACATCACATCAAATATACCATTCTAAGTAAATACACATTTCATACAATCTAAAAATTACAACTATTAAGTTATGACCAATCATACAAATAATAAAGCAAGTGTCTACTACTAAGTCATTTAAAAATATCCAGACTAATTTCCGTCGATTTGATTGAAATTCTTCCAACAAAACAAAAATTATCAACAAGATAATGCAGTTTCGGGTAAAAAAAGCCTATATGTATTGCGCATTCTGTTTGGAAAGTTTGGAAACCATTTACTCGCATGTCCTTCACCAGAATTTTCTGACAATCGCAACCAATTTGAACGTCGTTATTATCATATTATGCACATATGATTCTGGATTTGTTCTAGAAATAAAAATAAAAGGGAAAGCCTACCTTCTTGGATTCAAAGATTTAATCCTAGTTGTAAGGAACAATACAAAATTCATCACAACTCTCTCATCCTCTCAGTCTCCAAAAGGAAGATAAAAATACATCAAAAATAAATTAAAAACAGAACAAAGTAAACGCAAAGAAATTCTAGATCTAGAAAAGAACACAAAACGATTAAAAAAATTGACAGCAAAAAAATATAAATTAAAGTTTCTATTTAAAGAATTATGCAACTCACTTAAAATTGAATGTTGTTTTTGTTGTTGAATCATTGTATAATGGAAAACGTGTTCCAAGTCTAGCAAATTTTGCTTTTAGTCGAACTTCGCAGGCCAAACACACAGAAATCGAGCCTGAGGATTCCGAAGTCTCAAGAGGGGAAGGGGGATGAATTGAGTGCCTGATAAAATTTTAATTGTGTATTGTTCGAGTAAGTAACCGTTGGATGGTCTGAGCGATAATAATAGACACACAAATTCAACGAGGTTCCCAACTCTGGGCGAGTCCTCCATACTCCTAGTTACTATTATAAATCTACCCGAATAACAAAGCAACTCTCACTCTACAATGTACTGAAGCTCTACATCATAAATTGTCACCGCGACATCAAACCTAAGTGTGCTCGATCGCACTGAACTCATTAGTCACTCGTAAATTAACTCACAATTGTGCGTACCAATCCACCAACCACCATTTCGTTGGAATTCAATACAAATCATATCTCTCAACTAGTCACTTATGAGTTTTACAATAGTATTTGATCGGTCATATGTGTGCACTCTTGTGTATAAACAATGCTTGGCTTGATCTAGGCTTGACTCTTTTCTTTCTTCTTTCTCTAGAAAATAACCTTTTAGAGAAGTGGAAAGAAGTGTTTTTCGTAGTCTTAGTGCATGGAGATATTTATAGCCAAACGCTAACAATTACTAGTGATGCAACCCTAGAATGGAATAATCAAAGTATGAAATTACTTCTATATTTAGGAAAGTCCATAAGATTATTATTTCATATCAAGATCGACATAATATCTTATGTTACTTAATTGTTCTTATAATTACCATATACAAACATATATTCACCAAATCATATTTGAAGTTTCCATAAAAACCGTTTTTAAGAAACTGTTCCAAAAATATTTTAAAGAAAACATCAAAAATTCTTTCTGCTCGACAGATGAATCCACGTTTGAGAATAGAACAACTGTTTCCAACGGTAGGTAAAGTCACACCAACTGTTAGTGCTTCAACTCTAAGAGGAAAGTTTCAAAGCCAATGCCATAACCACTAATACAAGCACGCACCAAACACATCATACACTAATATCAACAAGAGGAGGGGGAGAATCACGGGGGGGAGGGAGGGGGGGAGACTTGCTTGTCTAGAATTAATCTTCATGTTCTTCAACTTAAGCTCTCTTGATTTCTTGAGTCTTCCTCGAAGGACTATCTGTTCAAAGTTGGAATTCCTGTATGCAAACACATATACATTTGCGTATTTATTTGTTAGCATACATGTCACTACTTTCCAAGGTGACAAGAACGTATCTCAGTTGTTCAGACAGTGTATTCATCAGACAAAGTACTGTTCTGAATGTTTTGTCATCATCAAACATAGGGAACTAAAGAGCAAATCTAATAAATCAATTCCATAAATTAACCAAACAATCAATCGAAATTAATATCAAATTTAAACGCAATTAACAACGAAAATAAAAGAAAACAAAACAAAAATAGAACTAAAAACGAAAAAATCATACCTTTAATCTGTGTTTGGATCTCGATTGTACCAAAGAAAAGAGTAATGGTGGTGAATTAGGGTTCTTATAGAGAGGAGAGAGAAAACGTGAAGTGGGATTTGGGGTTTTGAGGAGAGAGAGTACAAGTGAGGGGCGTGGTAAGCTGGTTACGGTGAAAACGAGAGAGAGAGTGAGGCTGTTGTAATGGTTTCGTCAGAAAGAAGAGAGAAATAGTGAGGCTGTTATGAGGGTTTCGTGGGAAAGGAGAGAGTGAGGCTGAGCGGGTGACTTACTGACATGAGACTTCGAGAGGGTAAGAACCTGTTCAATGACGTATTCGCTGCGGTTTAAAGTACAAATGCATCAAATAAGTCCCTCAAATTTGCGCTTAGGCTTACAATGATATTATTTGTTGCATATCACTAAATCTGCAACAAATTTAGAGCAGGAGATTTGTTATTTTCTACTAGTGCGAGATTAACAATTGGCGGTATGAAGAATTTGAGTATTATGCTAAATGGGAGAATTTACCATCAAATTGTGTTACACTGATGGTGAAGTTATGGATAATCATGTTGGCTGTAATGGTCCATAATTCTTTATCATACCACCATATAGAGTAGCTTTCAGTGATTAATTCACAAGCACTAAAAGGGGGTAAAGGATGCATTTGGAACTACATAGTCGGGCTCTGCCACACGTCATATTCCGCAAAAAAGTATCTGGACCCCCAATTGTTGTTCCATGTAGTCAACATAGGGATGGAAAGTGATTGTCATAGCCTGAATTATTCGGCAACAAGTTAAGGATTATAGATTTCCAAGCCAAAGTGTTCAGGCTCTACTACAGGCATATCTCTAGCGGTTAAAACTGAACACCAAAACTTTGAATCTTGAGCAAATGAACGTGATATTCCAACTTTTTTCAGCCAGCGTCAAACATCCCCAAGCCGTAGGGACCAAATTTATCCTTATTGCCTAAAGAACACCAATGGCCAGGTAGGGGGTTTAATTGCATAAGGCATTTCATAGTCTGAAAAGGATTTACCACCCTTTGATGATCATAACAAATGAAGTTCATTTCTGCAAAGGACAATTAAGTAACAATGCGAGTTTGGTCTGATAATTTGACCTTACTCCCTTGTTGGAGCATGAAAATGATCTCGTTTTGAGACAACTCGAAACTTAGGTCTATGTATAGGTTTCCCCAGCAAGTAAGCAACAAAAGGGGACCACCTATACGGTTCTAATCTTCTCCATCAAGGATAGTTAGCCTAGAATTGTCGTAGCATGATGTGGATCCTAGTGCTAGAAATGACGTGTTAAAAGAGATATTTACGACTAAAGACATAAATAAAGTAGAGATACTACCTGATTTACCATCATAAAGCAAGTAAGGGTAAAGAGAATGAAGATTACCTCCTCCTCCTGACTTTCTTTTCTGGAAGACTAGGCAAAATGTGTGATGCATGCATGGAAACCAATTTCGCTCTAGTTTCCTATTACCTTCATGAGGAAAACTGTGTGACTCTTGGCGTATAGCTCTTCTGCACCTTGCACTACGGTGAACACTCTTAGCTTTTGACCGACCGTCGTCGTTGTATGGTGACAATTTTGTAAGGAAGGTGATATCAGCTAAATTAACCGTCATAATTCCTTGACGAAGTATGAAGAAGTTAAGAATAGGATCGAGAGTGACATTAAGGCGCATGTCAATGATCCATTAAAAGGGATTCTTCTAAAGGTTGCAAGTTTGAGAAAACTTAAAATTCGTTTTACTTGCCATGTTTTGTGGAAGACCTCCAGGCGTTTAAACTAATCGCTAACATTCATGTCCTGTACCCAACCTTTGATTGGATTTTGAGTTAGGATCCATTATTGGGGATGTTTCCCTTGTCTTTTTAACATCCAACAAACATTAGCGAATGCAGCTGCTCGAAACTTCCTTACCGAATATCACTTAGGAGTTTGGGCATACTCTTTCTGAAACATTCCTTGTCTCCTCATTCCTCAAAAAGAAATGAATATGTGGAACAATGGGGGCCAGACCTTTCTCCAGAGTAGTCAAATTGCCCAAACAAATTTCGACGAAAATGAATCATCAGTCCTTTTCATTTTAATAAATTGACACAGCAAAAGCCGTTAATAGGAAGGTTAAACTTTGCATTGGTGAAAGGCTTCTAGTGACAATTCCATGTAGAGTGCAGAATAGTTTACTGGTTTCAGTAACAAGAGCGATTGAAAAATGGAACGTTAAGGGGGAAATCTGTTGTTTAAAAAAGGAATGAATCAAGGATATACTTGCATGTTCGATCCTCTATATATGTGTCATTCAATCACAAAAATGGCTTGACTAATGAAAACTAAAGAAAAGGAAATTACTATCTACACTGTTTAAAACGAAATTAAATAGTAAGTCGTTGAAAATACAATTGACTCCGTTATAAAAACAAAAACACCACAGGAAGCTAAAGACTTCATTCTTGCAATACTCGAGATTTTTCTGAGGTCTATTCGATCTTTGCCTTATCATAATATTCATTTATAGTTTCTTCTTTCTGATCCTTTATATACAGTCGAAAAACTTATAGAGCCCAACAGAAATGGGATTTTTAGTCGAGAGTGAATCTGTAGTGGTCAAATCTCAAGGGTTCAATACAAATAAGTGTCAAGAGCTGAGAATTCGTCTCCTTTTTCCGTTGAGATAGAGTTAGGCAAAGGAAAGTGCAAAGCCAAAGGAATTCTAGCGATTTCTCATGTGGCGTTGTGTACGAGATATATAATACTTTGTTAACTAAGTTCCAAGTTTACAAATGAAGTAAGCGAAATAGCGCAATGATTGCAAACAATGTGAGAGGAGAGCTGCGCGTTGCGGCATTTCCTGGAGTGAATTGTCCATTCATAGGGAATAGGAGAAAAGCAAATTGAGGAGGAGTTATGAGGAAGTGCCCACGTAGATAATAGCCCATAATGGACGACCCATGAGATACAAGCGATAAGTTGGATTTGAGAAGCACGAAGTTTGAAATTTGAAAAGACAGCAAAAAGAAACAACCAAGAAGAACAACTCCAACCTACTATCGTTGACACCTTGGACATCCTTAATAGACGCAGCAGATCAGAGATTAAAACAAACAACAACACAATCACAAGACACAGACATCGAAGTCGTGATCGTTGCTGTTACGCATAGCTATCTACATTAGCCAACACCACGCTTACGTCTCAAGCCTCAGCTATCCAATTTAGACATAGCGTAGCGTAGCTTAGCATAGCGTAGAGTAGTTCATCCCTCAATGGATCAGTAGTTTGATCATTTTTCATCTCAATTGTGTGAACATTGAGGTAGTCATCCTTCCTTGTAATATGATTATAGTCTGATACTTATCCCTATCTATATAATGGATGGCTTTCGTTTCTATTCATCTTTGTTTGTTTTACACTTCAGTCTTATTCCACAACAAGGTCATTTCCTTACGCTTTCATGTTCTTGATTAACTCTACTATTTAGGAGTCATTTTACGTTAGTGAGGTTATTTATATAATCAGTAGCCATAGGGGCAACCCCCTACCAAACTAAAAATAATATTGGGCGGTTAACTTATTGGTGAATTGTAAAATCACCTAAACAGGCATAAATACTATTATAACAGAAGCGATAGAATGCGAAAATAAACAAGAACAAGAAACACATATTTACGTGGTTCACCGACAATGCGTCGGCTACGTCCATAGGCAGAGGAGAGAGATATTATTATTGGTTTGAGGAAAGATTACAGAGTATAGAATTCAGAATAGTGGCTAGGTTAAACAACAAGGAGTATATATAAGACTCCTAGAACAGAAACAGAAGAGCCAAAGAAAAAGGCCCAAGAACAGAAAACCATAGCCCAACAAACATACACAGTAAAGTCAGGGCCGTTGCCCCCGAACCCCCGTCGGGGGCCACGTTGCGCCCCCGAAACCCCGAACAAAGTTATACGAAGTGGGAGTACGACATACAACAGATTCAAGGCACCAAACTAACAAATAGATTGGTCGTCCATACGCCGCTGAGGAACATCATGCAGACAAGCTGCGGTTCCAAGAACACATGAAGCAAGAACTTAAGGAGATTAAAGAGTTAGACAGAGATTGGGGTGATCCAGAGGAGGATTCTAAAGAGTCCATCCAAGAGTTCAGCCAAGAAAGGCAAATGTGTTAGGCAAATTGTAAGGTAATTGTGTGTAGGGGAATGTGATTTCTCTAACGATGTAGATTTCGATAACTACATGCTAGCCGCAGATGATTGATCTAAGGAGGTTGATTCTAAATGCATGCCTCTTCTTATTTTAATCAGGGTGTATGGAATGCTATAATCTTTTGTTTATGCGCCATTTCATGGATAATGATCATAAGATTTGATATTTAAGTTCAAAAAATTATGATTTACATCATTACTTAATTGTCGAATTTCTTTTCTAGATTATGTTATGCAAAATATGGTATCAAGTGATAGAATTTCGAAATATATTSCTTAATCGTCTTAAGAACATAATTAAATATGATAATGGGTATTAAAGTTTCGTACCAAAAAATGTCCCATCATCTGGTAGTATTTAATAATGTTGACTTTATGAAAATAAACCACAAAATATTTTCATAATTTAAAGAATTTATTAAGGAAGTTTTCGTGGTAAGAGCAAGTGTCAAGTACGGTTAAAATGACTATGCCACTAAAGCCCATCGTTTAATGTTACGGTTTAGGGGAAGTTATTAAGTCACTTTAATAACTACTCTCCTATACTTCTATAAATACCCGTACTTGTTTTCACAGAAACATTCACAAAATCTTCTACTTTTCTTTCTCTTTCTCTTATTCATCTTTTCTTTCTCATTTTCTCTTGGAAGTGAAATGGACACATTAATGGATATTTATCCATCGAGGCAAGCCTGAGTGCTCGACATTTCTCGTCAAGTGATCACAGACAATGATTGGAATTTTCATCTCGATCCTTTGCTCGACCACGAGTTGACGTTTCCATAGTTGGTACTAGAGGTTGGAATATCCCAGCAAATGAGAAAACCACCATCTATCTTTCAATAAGGTGGCCAACTTTCTCGACCTCAAGATAGACATGTTCATCAAGGGTCCTGCTCGGCGATGGGGTGAAAAACCTCTGGTCCAGGAGGAGGATGAGGGAAACATCAAGGGGAGCATTGTGGAGATTATCCACAACCTGTATTTCCTTAATACTCACATGTTTCCATAAGTGAAAGATGACATTGGAGCCTTATATAACCTGTCTCGAGTCTACAAAACCTTTGTCGTAGGCACTAGGGCAGTATTTGGAGACAGGATCATGTTCTACGATCATGTAGTCATGGTTAGGGCTCAGTATTATGAGGCGTTGCTGGCCAGGGGTCCTAAGAATTCTATTCAGGCAGTGCGCTATAAGTGCTGTTGTGAGTTGTGGAACGAGTACATCGAATGGCGTAACTACGTTAACTAGGATCTGACCGCTCCGGATGAGGATGACTTTGAGGGTTATCTAGAGCGCAATGATGTCACCGGCTTGGTTTCTCGACTTCTTGGTGCTCCTTTGGTTGTTCTCCCATAAGCGATCCCAAAATATATATGTATAGGTATATATATAGTTTGATGATTTTAGAAATTTATCCTTTGAGAATCATTAACAATGTAGATCAAAACATTGTTTTGACTGATGACTTCATAATTTAGAAATTTTGTACAAAAAACATCACTTAGCGATGTTACAATTAACTTTTGAATTATTAATGAAAATATTTTTATTAAAATCTCCATTCGCAAAGTATAGTACAATTTTTATTTATGAACATTAAATATCAACAGTACTTTACTAATATGAGACATGACAACTTAATACCGGTGTCATATACGAAACGGAGGATAGGTAATGATGGTTATGTGGGATGGTGCAATAATTATTACTTTGGTTCCCAAGTAATTTTCCAGATAAATGTGAATGTAATTCTTGGGAGTCGTGCCTAATTATTTTTTTCCATCTTTCTCCAAGAACACCATACAATTCATATGGCGAACATAGAGATGCTCCACAAAATTATAATCATTAATCTCAATTATATAAGTCAAAGGGGGTGCATGGTTTCTTCTCTCCTCTAAAATTACAAAAGCCCCATTAGATGCAAATTACCAAGTACACATCATTCAATTATATAATTTAAAAAAGTGTAAAAAATATTTACAATCATCAATAATTCAAAACATTTGACAAAAAAGCAGAACCAATTATGAAAAAATAAATTTGGTGTTAAGAGAAGCACAATGGTAGGAATGAGAATCGATCCTAAATCCCTTAGAACCGGGAGGGAAGCTTTTATTATGAAAAAATTAATGTAAATTGCAAAAAAGGAAAGTTTCTCTAATAAAATAACTACTCCAATCAATTTAGTATATTCATGTTACAAATTTAACAAACAAAATTTCTAAAAGAATGGGAAAAGAACTTCTTCATCATCTTCGTTGCTTAAACATTGTAAACTAACAAAACATTTCTCAAATTTCATCACGTATTATTCTTCGCTATTTTATTTTTTGACAAAATAATGAATATCAATTGTATATGTAGATACCTACATTTGTCCCTAGCCGAAAACAGGCAATGATAGACACCCTCGAAACACAAGTAATCGAGAATGCTAGACTTGACAGCAAAGGCAAATTCTTTAAACAAGCACCTCTTCCAGGTATTACACCGTCAAAAAATGAGTTTTAATTTTCAAATAATTTTATTATTTCAAAATTTTTTTAGAATTTTTGGCAATTTTTCTGAATTTTCTAAGCATTTTTGGAATTTTCAACAATATAATTATTTTGAGAAAATTAATTAAATTATGAAAACATCAAAATTCATTAAATTTATCAACACACTATTTTTCACAGGAATTCTTACATATTTTTTTCCATAATTTTTCGATTATGGTTTAATATTTACAAATTTCTTAGCAAAAATGCAAAAAACGAGCAATGCGGGCCATCTCGGGATATTTTCTCGAGACAAGCTTCCGATGAAGCCAAATTCCAAGATCGAAATAATCGCTGATCATATAAATTCAGAATACAATTATATGATTTATCTCGATTTATTTCATTAGATCTCACTATTTGAGGCAAGGCAATAAGCCAAATATCCGAAATCGCAAAAAATCAGCTACATCGTATAAAATCACGCATATATTTTATATGATTTTATTTCGATTTTATTTCATTACGATCTCAGCTATTCAAGGCAAGGCAAATCGGCCAAAAATCTGGTAAGTGCTGGAGCAATTGCGCCCAATTTTGGGCGTAATAGATATTTTGGCGATTTCGAACCTTGCTATCAATAGGAGACTCCAGTGTCATTTAAAGAACTTTGAATGGATTTTTGGAATATGGAGACTTGACGTCTTCATGTCTCTTTCTCGTCTTCTCTTCTCGTCTCATGTGCGATCCGCCGTAGTAAGTAAACGCGTTATGACGAATGTTCTAAAATGCATTACGTAGCGAAACTGTAATATGCACACCAGCGTCGAGTGCGCGTCGTCGCTAAGTCACGTATCCAGGAAGATAGGTTCCATGTATTACAGGGGAGTCGAATTGCACACCTGGCTAACAGGTGTGACGTGTACATGCTTTCAATTTATGCAACCTCTTAGCCGGCAGAAGTTAATTACCCTAAGTCATTTGAATTACCTCCTTCTCGTCTTCTCTCACTTTCTCTCTCTCTTTCGTCCAACTCTCTCTCATATATAATCTCTCACAAATACATTCAACAATAAAAACACATTCAAGACACTTTGGCATTAGATCTAGAGGTTTTCAAGGGTTTTATAGGCTCGACAGGGTTCCTAAGGGTTCCGAAGTAGTTAGTCTTTGCATCTGTTGCAGAGGTAGGTTTTGAGGTCTCCAGTCTCATTCTAACCCATTTTTGTATGCTTGTTTAGAAATTGACTTTCTAATATAATTGCATGTATTTTTGTCTAATAAAATTAGGCAATTCAGAGTAAAGCAAATCTTAGGCTAATTTTAATTTCACGCACGAGTACTTGATGCTTGTTACACATATAATATGCTTTTATAAAAGATTGCAAATTTCGTGTTTACGCTAATAAGATAATATGGACAACCGACTCTAAGGCTCCTGGAATACTGAATTCACATCACATGCACATATAGCAACTATTTGCATAGTATTTATTGTTAAACAACCGCCAGTAATTTTGCATGAATCGCAATAAACTGAGTGAGGCGCTAGAGCGGGGGGGTGCTGTGCACTATCACCTTACCTTGTCCTAATCCCAACTTTGGTGCAATACTAGATGGAGTCTTCGCATTCTTTTATGCATTATAGGCAGGTTTATAACGAGTT
>SNQN01008213.1:0-30115 GCA_008642245.1 Bassia scoparia | reverse complement strand
CCCCCCGCATCACCACCTTCCACTGCCGCGCCAACTACCACTCGCGAACACCTCACTTACCTCCCAAAAACCCTCGTAGTTCACAGCACCCTCGCCAAATGCCCACCCTTGTAGCTCTCACCACCCTCGTCGACCTCCCACAACCCTCGCGACACCCTCAAATAAAAACCCCCACCCAATCAAAACCCCAATTCGTGACACCCAAATCAAAACCCCTAATTTGCAAACACCCCAAATCAAACCCGAATTTCACTACTGAAAACATAATTTTGCAATTAAACTATAAAGGAATCAAAGCCCTAAGTTGATTTTCGATTTGATTCAAGAGTGCATGGTTAAATTTAGGATTTTAATTGATTTAGGGTTTTGTAATGAATAAAGGGTGGGTGGTGCGTGGAGTGGGGGTTGTCGATTGAGTGGGGCTGGTGGTGGCGAATGCGCGCACGAGGTTGGTTTGGCGAGTGGGGGTGGGGCTGGTGGAGAGTGGTGGTCGAAGGGGGTGGTGGAGTTGGGTGATCGAAGGAGGTGAAGTGGGGGAGGGGGGTGGCTGGTTTTTTTATTTTTTTTTTAAATAAAGTTAACCTTAGTTTAGCTAAAATTAGTCATTAAGGTTACCTTGTGGAAGATTAGAAAAATTTAAGGGTATATCATAGAAGCCAAAAAAATAGGGGTATATCACGAAAAATGAAAAATCACAGGGGTATACTGTAGAATACCCCTTATATTTTATACTTATGTATGATGCGTATTGTGTATTTCTAGATAATATAGTGTACTTTTATATCATATACTTATATCTTATACTTGTGTACGATATAATGTACTTCTGAATGATAGTATACTTTAATACTTTAATCCAATATAATGTACGAAGTAGTTGCTTGTGTATCATTTAATTATATATTATACTTGTGTGTGATATTAGGTACTTTACAATGATATAATGTATTCTGTATCATCTACTCCGTAATATATTTTACTTTGTAGTTATAATATACTTTACTTTATATGATAGGGCAAGTTGACATTCTCTGCGTTCTATTGTGCTAGTATTGTTGTTGAGTGAAATTTTTTTTTTTTGAGAGAAAAATCAATTCATTAATATAAGAGTCATACGACATCTGCAAAAGTAGTCAAATATATCAAATACAAAACAAATCGAATTAAATAAAATTTTCCTTCACCAAAACTACAATCGTCGAATAGATCTTGCACTGTGGGGCATCTCTCGCTCATATCGCTGATATATACAGTTTTTCTGGAGGGACAGTCTGACGAATTGTTGTAGCGACGAGGACGACATCCATCTAATTTATTTGCTTGTATCCGATAAAACAAAAACTTCTGCAAACTCATACGATCCTTTCGATGAATCAGTTTCATAAAAATAATCCATAGATTGAAAATAACAAACCAAAAATAAAATAACACAAACTCCAAATTAATCTCACAGAGGAAAATAATAAATCCAATTGAATGGAATAAATAATCTCACAAAGGAAAAAAAATTGATCCAACAAAATAGAAAAAGAATCTCACAAAAGGAGAAAAAAATCCAATTGAATGGAAAGAATAATCTCACAAAGGAGAATTATAGATTCAAAACAATGGAATGAATAATCTCACAAATGAGAGAATAGAAGGGAAATTTATTGAAAACGCTAAAACTAAAAAACAATAAAAGAGAAAAGAGGGGCTTACCATCAACTTAAAGGTTGGTGGTAGCCCCAAAATCTATGAAAATGCTAAAGGGAAAGCAAAAAGAGAAGAGAGGAGGCTAGGGTTTTTTGAGAGAGGAAGAGAAAGAAAATGCAATAACATTGTTGTTGCGTGAAATCATCTAAGCACAAACAAACAATTAGTCATTTAATTTAATTTAAAATTATTAAAACAAAATATAGAAGCAATGACAGAGAATATAAAATCATTGAAACTAATCAACCTTATATTCAATGTGTTTGCTCCTCGAGTATTCGTTGTTCGTTGCTGTTTTTACATGCATGGTTGGTGCGTTGTGGTTGCCTAGTTGGTATTAATACCATTGTTGGTTGCCCCACTTCCGGTAAGATCTCACCGTTCAATCTCACACTCCTCAAAACTGCTCAAGGTGCTTTAAGAAAATGGGATTTTGAGGCTTTTGCAAAAGAAAATGACAAAATTAGGCCTTTTAGGGAGGTTAATTTAGATAGTAGCCATAAAAAATGGGGCAAATTGAGGAGAGAGAAAGTTGAAATTTAGGGACTTCATTTAAAAGTGAGTGTTTAATGAATCTTTTGAAGAAATATAATAGAGGATATTTAGTGCAGTAATTCAGTAAAAGAAGAGTCGTATTGTTAGAGAAAAATTTCACGTGACTTAACTTAGGTCTACAATGAGTTATTGTGGACCGGGTCCATTAAAGTCTTTGTACTCCCCTAATTACTTGCTTAATCTATATTTTATTATGAATATTTGATGATACATAAATTTCATTATCTTTGATACTAGATTAGCATTGAACTTATTATTATAATTAATATTAGGAAAAATGGAAACGTATAATCCTACCTTTTGTCCATCTTCAATGAATAATCCCAACTGAACATATTTAGGAAATATACTAAGCTTGGTCATTAATCTCCACTAATTGCACTAATTTACCTTAAACCGGTTAATCAAGTCACCATTATGCCTATAACCCCCCATTTCCCTCCTAATTGATATATTCTAATCAAAAATCATTTTCAAAAAGGAAAAAAAAATTTGCATGAAACTCCTCTCTGAACATCTTTTGAGCTTCCATTGAAGGTGAAGCAAGGTTTTCGGTTCATCTTCTTCATCACTTTGCTCGATTTCGCTCATCGCTGGTTAGTTTAATTCTCCTATTCCTATTCATTGTGTTTTGAATTTTGCAATTTCTGTAATCGAATGTTTTTTGCGTTGTTATATTTGTAAAAGGGGAAATTGATTTGTTGAGATTTCGTTGATTGTTGGTAAAATTGTTTCTGTTGTCAATCGAAATGTATGGTTTTAGTTTTTTTTATTCTGAAATTCTTGGTTTAGGTCATAAACAAACCTAATTATGTGTTATTGTTTGCTTTTATTTGAATTTTTGTAGTGATGGGTAGTGTTACTCTGAAATTCTTCCATGGTGGTGTTTTTAAGAGAATTAGGGATTCTTATTCATATGTTGGGGGTGAAATTAGGACATTTGCAGTTGACCCCGATGAGTTGTGCTTCTGGTATTTAAAGGAATTAGTTTCAAAGTGTGGGAACTATGAAGCAATTCAGCTTATTTACTATCTTCTGCCTGGTTGTTCGTATGAAAATGGTTTGAAAAAGGTATATGATGACAATGAGGTTAGGCAGATGGGTGAAATTGTGCTTAAGTCAAGGACTATTGACCTTTTTGTGGTTCATAGCAATGTAGAGTTGGACTTTCTTGCGCCTGACATTATGTCACAAGTAGAAGACAATGGTAATGGTTTGACATCCAATGAAGGTAGACCTCAGAAGTTAATTCCCATGAGATCAAGTAGGTGTGGTCCTAGTGTTAGTACTAGGAGTCAAATACTTACCCAAGAGTCACAGGTGGAACAACAAATTCACAGTGGTAAAGATTCTTTGTCTAGGGCTGCTGAAATTGTTGGAAATGCCAATGTTGGGACCATTACAGCTAACAAAGGCATTTCAGTGGACAAAAGTAGGACTATCCTAACAACTCCTAAAACCATTCAACCAAAAGGAAAGCAGCCCAAAACCATTCAAACAAAAGGAAAGAAACCTAAAACATCACAGAAAGAACCCATCCCACAATTTACCAAAACTCCAGTCCCAGAAGAGTATGAGTGGCAAGATCCTAGACCAGAAAGTCCTGTTCCATTGAGTGACTTGATTGGACTTGATGATGCTAATTGGGATTATGAAACTTATGATGGAAGCATAGAAGGGGGATACGAATGGCATTTGGAGGATGAGGATAAGGATGAGAATGATGATGATGATGAGACTGACAATGACTACAATCCTACTGAAAATGAGGCAGACTTGGATGATGTTGATGATCAAGACTTAGAAGTAGAAGAGGATGATGAAGATGATTTGATGCATCTGAGAAATGCTGAAGTCTTTAATGATGAATTCAAATCTACTAGCGAGAGTGTTAAGGGGTTTAACAAAAAACTCCTAGATCTAGCACACCAACTTCAAAGTGATGCTGCAGAGGGTAGGCTTGGAACCCAGGTAGTTACAAAGGATGCTAAGCAACTAGTTGGGGAAGGGCAAACTGAAAATCAATTTTCTGATTATGAGGAATCTGATGAGGAAATTCATACACCACCAGACTCTGAAGATGAGCTTACAGTAGCTCAGAGTAGGGAAAGCAACATATTTCTCCACTTTCAAGTGGAAAATAGGGAAGAGGTTTCCATCAAGGGAGAATCTAAAGTCTGCTGTGGCCAAGTATGGTATTTTTCAGGGAAGAAATGTGTCTATTGTGGTTAGTGATAGAAGCAGACAACAAAGACTTGGTGTGAGGTGCAGTTCTGAATGTCCATTTAGGCTTTATGCTTCTTGGGATTCAAGGAAGGGTGCTTTTGTTGTGAAGACAGTCATGAATGAACATACTTGTACCAGAAATATGCAAAAAAACAAGCAATTGAATACAACATGGTTGGCTGAACAACTCCTTGAAGTTTTCAAAGCAAGACCACACTGGCCTGCTAAGGAGATTGTTGAGACTGTCAGGAGGGCTTACAGAGTTATAATTGAGAAAGACTTTGCATACAAAGTAAAATACTTTGCACATAGGAAGCTTCATGGTAGTATGAAAGAACATTATGGTAAGATTGGAAGGTACTTGAAGGCAATAAAGGAATCTGGGGAGGGCACGGACACAGACTTGGTGACTTACATGAAAGATGACAAGCCACCTCAAATTTTCCAGAGGTTGTACATGTGTTTTGATGGAGTCAAGAAGGGGTGGAAAGAGGGATGCAGGAAGATAATTGCTATAGATGCTTGTTTTTTGAAAACTTTTTTGGGTGGTCAGCTCATGGTTACTGTTGGGAGGGATGGGAATGATCAGATGTTCCCCATTGCTTGGGCTGTGACTGAAGGGGAGAACAACTTATCCTGGGAGTGGTTCTTGGAACACATCAAAGATAGCTTGGAGTTGGGTGATGGTTCTGGAATTGCTATTCTATCTGATGAGCATCAGGTAAATTCTTGGTTTCATGTGTATGCTTAATTGTTGTAATTTGTTTGATTTAATCTAAATTGTTATGTTTTCATATTGTGTAGTCCATTCTTAGTGGATTTGCTTCTGTTTTACCACAAGTCGAGCATAGGCATTGTGCAAGGCACATATTTGCCAACTGGCACAAGACTTACAGGGGTGATGACATGAAGTTAAGGTTTTGGATTATAGCTAAGGTTTACTCCAAGGCAGCCTATAAGGATGCCCTAGCAGACCTTGAGAAGGTCAATCCAGCTGCAGCAGAGGGCTTCAAAGCATACAATCCAGAGTGTTTTTGCAGGGCTTTCATGAATGCAGCAATCAAATCAGATGCCATTACATCTAACATGGCTGAAACCTTTAATGGTTTCATAATTCAAGCAAGAGCAAAGCACATTTTGTATATGTTAGAGGACATCAGAGCAGCCCTAATGCAAAGGTTGGTGAGAAAAAGGCAAGAAATTGAAAAATGGACTGGTGATGTTAGTCCTAGAGTGCAGAAGAAACTTGAGAAGGAGAAGGCTGAGGCAGCTTTGTGTGATGTTATGCCTTCTTCTGATACTGTTTTCCAGATTAACCACTACCTAGACAGTCTCAAGGTGGACTTGGAAGCCAAGACTTGTACTTGTAGAAAGTGGGATATGACTGGAATCCCATGTGCTCATGCTTGTGCAACTATATTTTGGTTGTACAAAAAGCCTGAAGACTATGTGTTAGATGCTTGCAAGAAGGAGATACACAGCAAAGCTTATGCATACCCTATCCCTCCACTTGCAGGTGAGAGACACTGGCCTGACAACCAGCTGTCATTTGACCCACCCCCAATTAAGGTTGGTCCAGGAAGGCCAAGAAAGAACAGAAGGAAAGATCCTCATGAGGACCCCAAGAGGCCTGGTAAATTGACAAAACATGGCATGGAGATGACTTGTTCAATCTGTAAGGTGAAAGGCCACAACAAGAAGAAATGCCCCAACAAGGATACAACCATTCCAGAGGAACCAGCACCAAAAAGACAACGGGGCAGGCCTAGAAAAGATGGTGCACCTCCAAACACTGTTCCCCTCTCAAGCCAGAACACCAATCAGAGCACCATAACAAGCCACCATAATGCCACTGCAGAACCATCAAGAATTGGCAGAGGTGGAAGGGTACTGGGCAGATACAGCAGCAAGAGTAACACGGGTAGGGGGAGAGGTTCAGACAATGAAAATACCAACAGCAGCAGAGGCAGGGGCAGAGGAAAAAGGCAAACACTAAGGGGAGTTGGTATCCTTCAACAACCTGATGGCACCATATACACTAATGTAAGTCAAACTTGTTAAACATGATCTTTTTTAAACATTTGCTTTGCACTAATATTTTTTTGCATTGTCACAGCTAACCAGGCCTCATCCAACAAGGATATCTGGTGYAACATCAGCAAGAGGAAGAGGTGCAGGAAGAGGTAGAGGTGCTAGGATTGTTCAAGCTGCAGAAGCCAACCAAGCATCTACAAGTGGTCAAGTCTAGTGTTATGATTGTRGGTTTTTTTTAATGTTATTGTTAATGCACCAAGGGGTGCTAGGATTGTTGGTTTTTGTTAATGTTACTTCCAAACAATTTGTTGTTTTTGGAAGCCAAGACAMGTACCACTTTGTTGGTTATTGTTAGTGTTATATGTAAACACTAAGTTGGTTTTTGTTAATGTTTCACATCAACACTTTGTTATTTTGGTTTTGTTATTTTGGTTTGTTATTGGTGTGTTAACACAACAAAGTGTGCAAATACAACAAATAAAGGGAAACAAATGAAATTCACTGCATAAACTGATGTTATTCATATTTATATATAATCTGCCACAAAGGCTTACAACTGCACCACTGCATTACAATTACCAAAAGCATGACATACACTACAATTAGCTATTGAGTCAATTAAGTAAGATAACACTACCGTAGCATCCCAAAAACCAACAGTGTCATCCAATGACATCAATGCACCAAAAACCCCCTCCAAATTTGAATTACATGTCCAAAAAAATCCAAACCCCCCAGCAGCACCCACCCAACAACATTCACTTAAAGAGGAGAACCACTGCAAGAAGAATCAAGCACACAACAATCAACTTCTTGTCAGACACCAAGTTCTTCATCTCCAACAGACTTTTAGTGGTTGGCTATCCCAAGCCCTTCAACTACATCATCCAAATCATCCTTCTTGTTCCTCAACTTCCTGAGCTTCTCTCTGAGAATGTAGTTTTGCCCCTCCAGTTTCAGCAACCGTGGCATCCTTCACAAACAATTGATGTTGAAGCTCACGAACTTCCTCAACAACATCTGCCCACTTGAAGAATCCACATGTACGTTGGAATGTATACCACAACATATCAAAACAAAAACAAAATGTTATTAACAAAATGGGGGAAATTTTCGCAATTTAGTGACTCTCACAAAAATTAGGGATTCAAATTAACAACCATAAAATCACAACAAAAGGAAAGCAAATCCAATAAACTTATTGGGTAGTGAGACAAACCGTAGAAACGTCTTCCCTTAGTCGGACCATCAACCCTAACCACCTTCAGCGGAGCAACCTCATCGTGGTAGCAAAGCACTTGCTGCGATGAGGAATTGGACCTCTCACTCCTAGACTACCACTCGAAATAGAATTCATTGACGCCATTGAAGAAAAAAAAAGCTAACCAATTATGAACCAGAAATGAAAGATGAAGAGAAAGAGGAACAACGAAGGCTGAGTGAAGTAGAGGAAGAAAGGGGACTTCATTTATAGAGAGTAATGAGGGATGTTGGTTGAACGGAAATAAATGTAATGTTAAAAACCATAAATATCTCAGTTTTTTTTTTAATTTAAAAGCTATTAACCGGTTAGATTTAGGTTAAGAGAGAGAATTAACAGTTTAACTTACTCATTTAGTGCAATTAGTGGAGATTAAAACCAAGCTTAGTATATTTCCTAAATACGTTCAGTTGGATTATTCATTGAAGATGGACAAAAGGTAGGATTATACGTTTCATTTTTCCTTAATATTATTATATATGGAATTTGATGCTCAATGTCACTAAGTCACATCAATCGACCGTTCGAGGTTTGAGATTTTGGATCTAATATATTATTGCTAGATCTTTATTGCACGCGATGTGTGCGTTGTCAAGTTTTTGTAATCTAATATGAAAGTTAATTGATTAGTGATATACATTACCTACACTTGTATAAATGACAATTATAAATTTTGTTAAAAAATGAGAACTAATTATTATTATTATTATTTTACAGGGAGAACCTAATTGTTAATGAAAAAATGTTTAGATAGAAAATAACTATATACTCTATATACGGAGTATAGTTTTGGTTAATAATTGTTTTAATTAGTTATGTCATATTTAGGAATAAATTTCCCCTTTTAAGTGTACGTGTGTTAAACTTTTCTTGTTACACATGTAAATTAGGAAGGGAATTAAAAATTATAGAGTAATTTTTTTAATGAAAAACAAAGATGTCAATTCCAAGGGGACACTATGCTCCCCCTCGCTTATATAATAGAGATACGGATCTTGCTACCCAAATGTAAGATAAGTACCAAATATATTTTCTAAAATGATATATATCTTCAAATGTATATCACAATCACGGTCAATCGATATACTTAATATTTTTTTGTTATCTTATCTGACGTCTTAAGATACTCGTTAGATTTTGCGAATGAAATTGTGTTGGAATATTATTCTGGAGATTTGTACCTATTGTAAACTAAAACGTGCTAACCAAAAGTCAAAATTAAGATAATGGGAAAAAAATGTTACTCTCTTAATTATACATTATATTATGCATATATCACATTCAATGATGGATTTATAAAATTGTAGTTTGATTGTTAGTGTTATTTGGAGTAATTGACTTCGTAATGATTGGTCCCTAGTAATAAGTTACTTCTATCGATTGAGACAAGGAGTATATAATGTGTTTAAAAATATTTCGAAGGGAGTTAAGGAACTTCAAATGATTGACGACAAATCTAGATTGAGTGTAAGTATTATATTCCTCTTTTTTTTAGTTTCATTCATCATTAAAGTTGGTTACAAATTATAAGGAGATGAAAAAATAGAGCGAAGAGGGAGAAAAAGCGTTGCTAACGGAGGGATAGAAAGAATATTTTGTCAACAAATGGTTCAAGTACAGGGGTGAATTGAGAATAAGATTTAGTTTAGTTTTTGGCAACTCTGCTTTTGTTAGGGATCGAGTCACATCCCCGGCTTTATGATAGGATATTTTCTCACTTTTCACAGCAGGTTTCTGAGATAACATTGTGTCGCGTTCCACTCATTTACCTTACTGTATTAAAAATAAAAAGGTATGGTACAATTAAAGGTGAATATCATTACAAAGATTTGCATGGTGGTGCCATGCAAGAACGTGAACTTGTTGTGTTTCGTGAGCTGTTGATTCTACTGAAGGCCCAGAGGCTGGCCCACAGCCTCAAGGGCCAGTTGAGGATGTTGGCTTGGAATTGTAGGGGTACGAAGTCAGAGAGAACCCTTACAATTCCACATATTCAGTGGTTGTCAAGCAGATCACCCTCATCTTGTTTTTCTCTCTGAAACTAAGTTGGATGTTATCAGTCTGTTCTTTATTTGTTAGATTAGGGTATGTAAATCAGATAGGTGTTGATTCGGTAGTGTAGACGCCTGAAAATGTGTCTCCCCAAATGAGTAATCCGTGATGAAACATACGCGTCTCGCTTTGTTTCGACTCAGAAAAGATGCTTGAACTCACGAAAGTTGGAAATACGTGAGGTCGTACTCGGAACTATTGAGCAAAGGTCACATACAAGGCAAACATATTTTTCTTCGGTTTTCTCGATAAACTCAAAGGTTTTGACAAAGTTACACTGGCGATTTCATGCTTTTTGGATTTCTCCATCATGTGCGTCACATTTTTCTGAATCGCCAGTATTTTTAAATTATTTTTCTGATTTTCTATGATTTTCTATGAATTTTGCAATGTTTAAATACGCAGAATACGCAGAAATACATGAATAATTAGAAAATACTCCGGAAATACGTGGACCTTCTAGAACATTCTAGAACTCCTTGCTTGGAGAGCAAGGGTGTCTAGGTGCGTCGAATCAAGGGAAATCACGAATAAAATCGGAGGAAATCAAAATATTTCGAGGTTTTGGAAAATATATACGCAAAAGTTGAGCGTATATACGCAGGTATGGAGCGTATATACGCTGTCAGGAGCGTATATACGCTCCATAACAAGCGTATATACGCACTTCAAGGTATACGGTTCTTGCCAAATCTTATGGAAAGTGAGAAGCATATAACGCTGAGGATGAGCGTATATACGCTCCCCATGAGCGTATATACGCTCATCCTCAGCGTATATCGCAGGTTGCCTTGCCTCGTTTTGCTCGTGCCTAATAAATACTCCTTGCCTTGCTCAGTCCGCACCTTCACTTCATACGCTCTGACACCTTCACTTCATACGCTCTGACACCTTCACTTCATACGGCTTCAGACACGCACAATTCCGGAGACACGTCTACTCTTTCTCCTCTCAAAAACACTCAAAACACATTCGTTTTCAATTCAAAGCATCGTTCTGTTCGAATCAACAAGCGAAATAAGGTGTATAAACTGAGATTACTCACCAAAAAACCTATTCTCACTCTTTTTAATCCTTTTGTCTCTCTTAATTTGATTAATCATTGTTATGAGTTTTAATTCAATAAAACATGTAGAAACTCACTTTTTAATCGTTCATGTAAATATGTAGGATTTTCTTCATGTTTTCAATGTTTCCATGGCTTTTGTTTTCATTTATTATACATATTATTATTGTCAATACTAACGCGTTTGTTTGTCTCAATTAGCAATTCAATCGAAGGACGATTCCTTTGAGTTTTTATTCTAACAATTGATTGTTTGCAGTGACAAGGTGAGAAGGGCACACATACATATTATCATGCTTACTAACCTTTGTTTTCATGTCTTGTATATAATCTCTATCACACTTGTATATATTGTTTAAACAAGACCGGAATTTAATCGCTTGTCACATAAAGTCAGATAATCACGGACGACCGGTTTTCTAAGCACCTTATTAATATTGACTAACAATCAGTGGTCGCCTTGTCCATTATAGAAGTCTTTGTTTGTACATAATAGCAACTCACCTAGTATTAGTGCGCTTTCAAAGTCAAATAAATAAGTTTTCTTGAATTCAATTGTTATGATTTATGGAACTACAATGAGACCGAGTAGAGGCCGCTACATGCGGGCGAATTGGGTTACAGATCTGATTCGTACCATGTCCCCGAACCCACACTTTGGTTACTGGACCTATTTGTGGGGCCACTATTTGGCACCAATGTTTCGGGCGTCCGTGAATAACCTATATAGGCACGGTGGCGATCCCCTCAATTCGACAACACACCCCAACGCATTCACATGCGGATTCCATGCTCAACTCCATGACACTGAAGCTGAGGTCACCCCCTAAGGCGGGGCAAAGCCCTACAGGTAGGTAGTTCAGGAGGTTTAGTTTTAGCTTGGTCTTCAGGTGTTTCTGTCAATGTAGTCCATTGTATCCTAATGTAATTGTTCTTGAAGTTAATGAAGCTAATTTGGTGTAGTGCTGTTTTGTATGTATGGATCTTCTTACCTTGAGGAGAGAAAGCAAGTTTGGGACCATATTTATGATCTCAATTGCATGTATAGTTGTCCTTCTTGTTTTCTAGGTGATTTCAACCAATTGGAATACTCGTATCAAAAACTAGGTGGGACTAATTACATTAAAGGTGTGAATGATTTTGTCACTTGGAAAATTCTTTGCCAAGTACAAGATCTATCTGCCTCAGGTGCAAAATTCACCTGGACAAACAATAGGACCCCCCTGAATTGATTTATGAGGACTTGGATAGAGCATATGGCAATGATGCATGGTTACATCTGTTCCTAGACTCCTATGTGTGGAAGTATGATATTTTAGTCTTTGATCATGCTCCAATAGTGCTCAACACAGAACCACCAAAGACGAAAAAATAGAGACCGTATAAGATGGAGGGGTGGTGGATCACACATAGATCAAGTCAGGAGTTCGTTATCAACAATTGGTTTACTGAGAGGAATGGTTCTCACATGTTCAAGTTGCAATGAAAGTGCTGGAATGTCTTGTGTCAAAGTAAGAAGTGGTGTCTAGATTACAAACATATGAACATAGGTATCACTTGGGATAAATTCAATAAAAGGGTTGTTCATAGACAGGAAACCATGGACTGTTAGTCAAAGGTATCACTTGGGATAAATTCAATAAAAGGGTTGTTCATAGACAGGAAACCATGGACTGTTAGTCAATGGCAGAGGCAGACCTCAATGACAGGAGTGCATGGAAGTAGCGCATTTGCAATACAAATATTGGAAGCAGAGGGCAAAGGACAGGTGGGACATGTGGGGAGATCAATGCACTAGTTATTTTTATAAGAGTGTGAAAACAAGAAAGGGAAGGAATGACATTAGAGCAATCAAAAGTGCTTCGGACGTATGGTGCTATAAGGAGGAGGATATTGCTACATGTTTTTGATCATACTATATGGGTTTGTTCTAGTCAGATTGTGGGGAGGATCCTTTGACTAGCATGTTTAGTTCTCGGGAACAAAAGGAGTCTTGGTTGAGAGCCTTACCACAATTAACTGCCCATGATCAGTTACACTTATCAACAGACTTCACCTGGGAAGATGTGGAGAAAGCTATCTTCTCCATGAAGCCGCTCTAGTCACCTGGACCGGATGGCATTCTGCCAGCTTTCTTTCAGAAACATTGGTCTATAATCAAGAATGATGTTTGGCTTGCAGTGAACTCCTTCTTCCGGCATGGCTACCTAGCTACTCAAAGAGATTAATAAATCTTTAATAACCCTCCTTCCCAAGGTAACCAACCTGGAATGTGTTTCGGACTTCAGACCAATCAGCCTCAATAATACCATCTACAAAATCATTTCGAAGTGCATGGTCCAGAGGATGAAACCAATCATGGTGGGACTTATTGGTGAGTTCTAGAATGCTTTTGTTCCTGTGTTTTCCTGATAGACAAATGAGTCGATAACTGCATCATTGCGGCACATGAGTGGTGGGGTTAATCAAAAAAGGACTTATGGGAAAATCTTTTGAAGCCCATTTTGAAGGTGATTTGAAATAAAGCTTACGATAGAAATCAGACTGGGCTTCTTGTGGAGTGTTCTTGAAGCGCCTTCGGCTTTCAGAAAGTGCGATAGCTGGATTAAAGAATTGTTCTCACTACTGTTTACATACTCATAGCTAATTGGTCACATCGGTTCCCCATGAAGCGATTGGGTCGCACTCAACACAACACACACGCTGGATTAAAACCACAAGGAGACCCTCAATTTATCCCTAATTTATGGTTTCTTGCTTCCTCTATACAGGTGTTACTCATAGGCAGAAGACTGACTTGTCCTACAACGGCCGAGACATGCTTTAGATGGTCACAACACAGAAATCCAAAATAAGTAACGAAATGGGATGACACCATTATGCTATAATCTCTTTTGACGGAAAGTCGACTCGCTCATGCACTGGTTAAGGCAATGAGCACACTCTCCAGCGTTAGAAAAAGTTACTGATAATACTTAGCGCTTAACTAATTCGAGCAGAGAGTTGGTGAATTTCATAAGCACAGATGTTGATACTCTATAGATAAGAAAACTGCACCGCAAGAAAACGACTCGAGCACGCATTCACGGAACTTCTACGAACCACCATGAGGACCTCGACTCACGGAGAGGGCAGTTTGGGCCAGAAATCTAATCGTGAGTGTAGGTGGGTCCAAAGTTGATGGTCCGCTATCTGCATCTTCAGGGCACATACAGTGGAGAGTCATAACTTGATCGTAGAACAAGCTCACCCATGCAAGTAATTACCTCGTCATGGAAGATTACATCTGGCTACATTAAGGTCGAGCGGAGAAGAGAGCAATGGCAGTTCATCATCATCAATTTCCTATGTCACACTAGGCGAAGTCAATGACTTTAAGAGACGGATCCTTTACTATAAGACTCATAAAGTTAGGTTTTAAAGAAGAACTCTCGAATGCACAAATATACAACACATTCTCATTGAGAAAAGGGCAGCTGGTAAACCGGGCGGAGATAGGATTTTTCCACTGGGCAAACTAAAGGTAAAGAGCCATCGGTTGAAGTTTGACAGACAACAAGAGGGAGGGGAGTTGCACACTTCTGGGAACAATATTCAGCCGCAGGAGGGAGCTATGAATTATGAATTTAGCGTTCGATACCGACAGGCAAGGAGGAATCCCTAAATCAGCAGATGTGACCTCCATCTGGTGAGTAAGGGATTGGGAGCGAGGCAGACAGAGAAATACGAGGGAATGTTCATTACCCAGAAATTGAGGAATTTACACAAAATGGAGCCTCTTATTGTGCTCAAAGTCCTTGTAAAAAGGCGAGTACTATGTTGAATTGTAGCGGGAGTGGTGTTTGTACAAAGCGCTAGTAAATGGAAAAAAGGTTATATAAACATTGTAGGTTCGAGGAGGACAAACCTGGATCATAGCATAACAATTAATGACGATATCTCCTTGAGGAGAGACCCAGCCCACTGGAGTTGCAGGAGTAAATCACTATAATGGTATAGTGGAGAACAAATTGGAAAGGCGTTTATATCTACAAGAGTGGAGGAAAGAGCCTCATCTCTTCTACTACCCCAAATTCACAAGGAATGGTGTCCTAATAAGTATAGTGAGAATGAGCAAGCGACATTCTAGACATGGGAACTACATTGATAACCTAGAGAATAGCATATGCTGATCTCATGACGCGATGACACTCGTCTTTCGGGGCAGGTGCCTGGAATGTGGAAGCCACAACATTCGTTCAAACCTAGAAACCAAAATATGAGCACTATGGGAATTATGTATGAATGAAGTGGTCTGCTATGAAGGGACCGGTGTGCCTCATAACACTTGCCCACTAAGGTGAGACAAACATCATTAAGCGAGGGCTTGGGAGCAACGTTACTAGATAGTTGCGATTGGCAAGACGACGGGTTTCCGTTGATATGGACAAGTCATCTTTTAGGGACGGCACGAATAGCGCTATCAATATGTCCTGGACTAAGGAGAGTTGTGCTAGGAAATGCACATACAATGAACAAGCCTCAAAAACATAGAGCAAGCTCTGCGAGAGACATAGCGATTCATCTAATCCACTAACGAACAACACACGGCAACTAACATTGTAAGAGAGCATGATCGAGGGTAAGAACACTCATAGCTACTATGGTTGGAGGTGGGGGCCTGTGTCGATTAACTAAGGAATAATTGGAGTGCCATTGAAAAGGCGTGGGCGTGAGGGATGGTTGTAACATGACGTAGGGACAATCAAGTGCGAGGTGGATTCATAAAGGTGTGGTAGAAGAAGAATTGCTGACAGGCGAACAGAAGGAAATTATGCGTGTTATTGCACAATCAGCCAGATATCGGGAGAGTGTGGTCGTGGAGGACGAGCCCGGTGTGCAGCTTTGTGAGGAGGAACCCCACTCAGCCGGAACACTCGGACCACCAGCAATACGAGGGTGAACATGACATACAGGAAAGCATTAGGACACATGCGCACACGATAAGAGACAGGAATGTATCGGGGCGAGGATTGGTGTGTAGAACATGTTTGCAGAATAGGCACTTAAACACGTAATTGACATCGAGTGAGGGCACCAATCAAAAGGAGCACTGCAAAAAAGCTATGCTGGCTTGTTTGAGCGACCGAACTGGAATTTTGGTGGGATCGCAGCACACTCGAGAAATAAGTCTCCCACGTGTCGACTATGGTTACAGCTCCCACCAAAAAAAAGAGCGAAGAACTGAACTTGAACACAGACGCCTTTAACGTTGAAAATAGTATTTAGGCGACATGGAACAGTGAGCTCTTTCACAGATCGGTGGGACGGTCCATACGGATTCGCTTTCTTTAATCAGATTCTACACATCAACCGAGATATGCATTTGAAGAGTGTAAAAGTAACTTGTTCAGATTATTGCTATATGTAATGAGTTTATTTTATTAGATTTTGTAAAGGTTTCTAGGACTCAAGTTAACGCCCAGCATGTGCTAGCTGGTAAAGCAGGAAATGGTGACCTAATGTTTATGGTTACGTTTTTTTTGCTGCAAAAAAAAAAAAAAAAAAAAAAACATAAGACAACCGCATCATGAGTGAGAGTGTGAGACTTCTTTCAATTACTTCAAATGAAAACACAAGGCAATAATCTAAACAAATAAGTATTCAATAAGAATACAGGAAGAATCTTTTTTTCATAATTGCATCGAAACAATTTAGAATTCTTTGCAAGAAACTGCCTAAACAAAATTTTTTGTCCAAGAAACGTCAACAATTGGCCACACTTTGTTTCGTGACCAATGTCAAGTGCATTAGTTCCTATGTTGAGCGGGTGGTTTAAATGGATCCACAACTTATGAAGGGATAGCCCAGTGACGGTACCATAACGGTGGAGCAACGCTGCGTCAACGTCATGAATATTCAGTCGACCAAGATGCCAGAAGAGATGTTAGTCAAAAGTCGAACACACACTCACACCTATGCATGTATAAGTGCGAAACAAATAAGAGTAGGTTAAGGTAAAAGTTTACTGGACAAAAGTATTTAAGACGACCACATATGAATATCTCTACTGATGTCTGCATTTCCTTTTTTGTTTATCTTGTTTGGAATCTGGGAGCAGAATTAAGAATAAATGAATCTTTAATTAATAGATATGTGTTAAGTGTAATGAGAGAATTCTTACTTGAAAGAGTTATTGCCTTTTTATTTTAATATAATGAGAAAAAGGTATAATGTGTGTTGAAAAAACTGATATTTACGAAATAATCTAGATACTGGTTAAAAATTGATGGTAAATACCGATAAAAAAAATAATAAATATGGTTCAATTTACCATGAAATAAAATTGGAGTTAAAAATAAAAAAAAAATTCAAAGAAGACAATAACATTTAGGATTTTTCATTCGGGAAACAGAACAAACAAAAAGGAACAGAGAGAAGTATAAGTGACATTAAATTTTTGCTAATACATCTTAATGTGAGATTTCTTTGAACTAGGAACAATCGAATATTTTGAAGGTAGCAAGTAATGAAACCTAAATTTTCTTCTAATATTAATACTTGAATTGTATTTTTTAAAAAAATTCTAGGCTAATAGTTTATTCGCTTAATTATAGTACTTATTATTATTATTATTTATTATTATTATTATTATTATTATATTTATTATTATTATTATTCATTATTATTATTAATTATTATTATTATTATTATTATTTATTATTATTATTATTATTATTATTATTATTCCTTGATCCCATAAACTATGTTCACGGTTATATATTATACTTTCTTAATTGTAATAATTTGGTTTTTTTTGGGAAGTTTATATTTTTAAAACTAAGTAAATAAGCGGGAAAAATTAACTAGAACGTTCCAGAAAGTGTACACTTCTGGTTTTTGGTTTAGTAAATTACTAAACAGTTAATGCAATTATTCTAAAAAATAATAATAATAATAATAATAATGCATAATAATAATAATCATTCTCATTAATAAAACAAAATTACACTTAGCAATAATTTAAATTGAAATGACTGAGTTTGAACCTGAATCGAACTCAACCTAAATGGAAGATCAGTTGAACTAACTAAATTTAAAACACGGGAAGTAAGTGTAAAAAGTACAATAGGCTTAAAAGCTAATGTTATGACAAAGAAAGCAAGATTGTTGGGGACTAATTTAAAGAGAGACGATATAAAGGAAAGTCAAATTGGTTGCTTTTGATGGGGAAACGATTAATTAGCATCCGCAAACATTTCTTTGACATCTCCCTCCCCATGGAATGACAAAAATGGTACGGGGAGTGTCAAAATGATTTCCTATTTGATAAATGGGATTGGGTACTTGACAACTCATATCTTCTAATGGTGTATGAAGCTGATGGGCTTTAGCAGATCTGCAAACTATGACGATGTTAGTGGATGCTTTTTGGATTACGTAAACACATTATTAGTTATCAACACTCTGGATACTAAAGAGGCCCGTTAGTGGAAAAATGATCATACGATAATCCAAATCAATTTTTTACTATGTGAATTTCCTAAAAGTCGTTTATTTATAACAACAAAATGTTGGTACAAATAACTTTTTTGACATGACTATTGATTTTATTGATTACTTAAAAGCACATTATGTAATCTAACTACAACATTTGCTTGTGACTAAAAGTTGTGTGTGAGTGTAAGTGACAAAACGATTACAATAAGTATTTCATTTGGTAATCATAACGACTTATGTTGCTTAAATATAGGGGTGAAACTAAATGGTTTACAAACCGAATACCAGAACCACCGAACCGTATGAAATATGGTTCCAAGGTTTTTAAAAAAAATTTGGTGCGATTTGGAAGTCAAATTTTTCTCGAAATTCGGTTTTTGGATTGGAGTCGGTGTGAGCAGAGGAGAAAAACGAACTCCAAAACCAAAGCACACCGATTATTAAAAGGCTTGTTTTAAATTTTAGGCACAAATGGTCCATTATTGCACACAACTGGTTAACTCTCCGAAACTTAACTTTGTTGTAAAGGTTGTTATTCTATTTAACCTTGATTTGGACTTAAATTGGAATTGGTTATTTGTTAATTCATTAGAAAATTTAGGTATTATTAAACGTACATTTTTTAATTGTAGCTAAATTGAACTAAACACAACTCCAAACCAAAACCAAACGTAATTTGTTTATCATAGCTAAATTTGAATTAAAAAATTCGGTTTGGTTTGGATCGAAAGACTAAACCGAATTTTCAGTTTGGGATTGAAATACAATTTGGTTTCGGGTTGGAGTGAAATTTTTACAAAACAAAAATAAAATGATTCGGAATTGAAACTTGGTTCATAATCCGAACCGAAAACTGAACTTTCAACCCTACTTAAATATATTTTTATTTTTATTTTGAATATTTGCTTTTTTTTTCGTTCTAATCACCACAATTTGTAGCACAACCGCACATATATTTGTGGTTACATATTCCAAATTCATTTCCCTCCAAAACTCAAACAGTCTAAAAATTGAATATAAACCTGTTACAGTACATAAATAACTCGTAATTTTAATAGGGGCATTACTATTCAGCAGTCCGTTTTTTACTTTTGAATCAAAGTCCACAGTTCGTGTAATTCCCGTATTACCCCTTCGCCCTTTAAATACCACCCATCATAGCCACCTTCACCACCCAGCGCCACTACCAACCACCATCTTGACCCCTACAGCAACCTACCCAAGCCTCCACTACGCACCCACTTCTAAGCAAAAACAAAAAAAAAATAAAAATTGGGGGGGTGCCATCACCTATATTTCATTTGAATTGACATTTTTGTTATTTACTTTTGTTTGGATACATTAAACAATTGAATTATTCTTTTTCTTTTTTCAAAAATTCTAACTATACGTGGCCGGGCGGCTGAGAAGATCCAGCCCCACCCTAGTACTTCAAGACACACAACCACCGTCCGACAATTGCCCAACAGGTTGCCACGCCTGCTATGGCGCATGCACATGGTGCTCTGCGCCTAGGCCAGGCGTGCAGCCTTGTTGGGGCGCTTCACGCATCCACCCGAGCCACCCTTATTAAAGTCCAATAAAAAAAATAAAAATTCAGGAGAGGATTGGGCGGCCATTGGCTGGGCGAGCCAACACAGGCCCCACGCTGACCCAGGGTGGGGGCCATGGGTTGGGCGCCCCACCTATTTTTTTCCTCTTTCCTCGCCCAGCCAGACGCCCAACGCTCTCCTTCAATTTTTTTTATTTTTTCATATTTTTTTTTTATTGAGTCGTTCCAAAGTTAAAAAAAAACAAAGTCTTTAAGGGTGTGTGTTGTTGTTGGTAGTCGTGGTGTTCGGCTGGTTGTTTCTAGGTGTCAGGATGTTCTTGGGGTGGTGGTTGATCGTTGGGCCGGTGTTGGAAAGGGTTTGTGTTGGGTGGTTAGGGGGCGGAGAAATCAAAGGGCGGTATCGTAAGTTCCATGAAATGTGGACCTTCGAATTCCAGTAAAATGCGGACTTCGAATAGCAATCCAGTATTCTTAATTACAACACCAATTCTGTACTCAAAACACTGTCAATAGCATCATACCAAAATTATCAGAAATAAGTTCCAAGTTTCAACCAAAAAATGGAAAAATGAAACACTAGAAATCATCCTGAGATCACATTAAAAAGTGCCAAGTAACATGAATATATATAGCAACCAAATACCTATAGCATATTCGACTATATTAAAGATCTATCTAGTGAGATGAGAACACTTTGTTTCAAGAATTCTTGCCCATTTGATTCAGGAACCTTTATCAAATTCAATCGACATTGTTAACGGTTCCCTCTTATGCGTACATATACCTACAACAAGAATAATCAATGGTAAGAACCTGGTGAACTCAAGTAAGAAAAAAATTTCTAACCTCCTTGAAGCATTGTAAAAATTGATCAGCAATATATTGTGTCAAACATTATATTCAGATCACTCTACTATATCTATACTCGGTGGCTGTGCCTGCCTAAGCATTCTAACTTCATAACAAATAATAATATAATTTCTTTCTTTACAAATAAAAAAAAACACGAAACCATAATGATTTTATCTGTAATTGCACTTTTCTCAATTCCGATTATCTGAGTAGCTGCATACTTAGTGCATGCGCAAAGCTGCATTGCAAATTTTTTACAATAGCACAAGTACCTTCTCTACTATATACTTTAATTTTTATCCGTCGCGTAACATAGCTGGGAGAGTTTAACACAGATAAGTTATAATTGTCCAAACTAGGAAAATCCGGCTGATTGTAAAGTTAAAAATTAACCAAATAAAATGACAAGTCTGTAGTTTTACAATATATATTTGGTTTCTAGATGACAGTATAAATTGCAAGTTGTATGTTTAACAACTATTTGTATTATATGACTATAATGCTTGATTTGTTGTATAAAAATGTGTGATAGAAAATATATTTCTAAGCTGAAAATTAGAAAATGCAGAATAAAAGGATCTAGAAATAAAAGAGAAAACTTTCAATATATGACATGAGTGGTAGACCTTAACATGTAGGAGAAACGAGAGGTAGTTGGGAAGACTTTAATTCCATGGTATCTCATCAACAGCACTAATCTAATTTTACGCACTGGTATAAATAGTATTCAAATCCTTTCAATCACATCCAAAAACAATGCAAGCGAGCAGTCAGGGTACTCAGTATTATTTCAATTTCAATCCACACAAATATTTTCAAAATTTTGAAAACAAGAAAACTGCTATACTACAAAGTAGCCAAAAAAATAAAAAGAAGGCAGCAATTAAGTATTATTCAATAGAGGAATACATAAGTAACAAACAGAGATGCAAAGAAACAATCGATCAGCTTGTGTATTCGGCTGAATAAGGAGACAAATACCTGAACTTGGCCACTGATTTTTTGTTTATCAGCAATTCAAGTATATAGTGCTTAACAACTTTTTACACCCATGATCAGATGCAGCCATAGTACTAAGCTAGTATATTTACCTAAAAATCGCTCAAGGCAAACTAAACGATTTATATTAAAGGAAAAAAGAAGCAGACCGTTCAACAATAAGGACATCTAAAGATTACTAATATAAGCTCATAGCAACATCATTAGGATTTCTAAAGTGATTGTCATGGGAGTGGACTCATAACAAACACGGCGTTACATGATTACTTTGGTTCCACAATCAAAAATGATGTCACCTGGCTGTTTCAATTCAGACCCCATTACATCGACTCCTTAGTTAGATGTTTGCTGACAAGTTAGACGTAAATACATGAATCAGAGACCACCAGCTTCAATCAGTCGAAGCTGAGTCACCATCAGACTTTACAGCAGCCATCTGAAATTGGCAAATACCAACCTGGTCAAGAATGAATAACGTTGTTCTCGTTCAGAACTAGACTAAAATCAACTCGATCAATATTAATGAAAGCAACATATATAGAGTTACAATATATAGTAAAGGCTGTGCATACAGATAGCTTTATATCAAACAGGATTTTTATTTGTTTTTATCAGCCAACAGCCCACATAAACAATTGAATATTGATCAAGCGCCACTAACTTACCACTAACTTAATGCGATGCTATTGGATGCTATTAGTTCGTCAGCAATAAAGAAAGGCTGCTATTACGTTTATAAAAACTGAGCACATCACCTAAAAAATTAAAAATCTGGGGCTGTCTCAGACTCTAGATAACAGTAATAAAGAAAACAAAAGGGCAAATCTGGATCTGTTCTGAAGGGAATAAAAAACACGAAAAGATATTCATGCTTAAAAAACGGAAATCCCTCCGTTCGTTTAATCTTTACGTCTTCCTTTTTTTGGTGTTTCTTTTATTCTTTACGTTTGTTCCATTCTTTTTCATATATTTTTTTGTTCCTCATTAGTTTTACTTTTAGCCTTAAAAATATCACATATTACCTTTCTTATTATTTCTGATTATGCTGATCTTTCTACAAAACTTCATTTCCTCCACTCATTTTTGTACAATGGTAAAGATTCAACTTTAATATTTTCGTGCCTAAGATCAACTACAAATTAAAAGACATAAAATCAACTTCAAGTAATAACTAAAGTTTACCAACATATCTTATGCCAAATACTAATTTGTTCTTACATTGACGTGCATTTATACAAACGTAAAGATAATCGGAACGGAGGGGAGTAGTTAATCAGTTTGTCCTTCATGGTCGGGCCTATTTGGGAGGTTTTAAGGGTTCTTTGGGTTATGTAGTTTAAGGGTGTGGGCGTTGGGTAGCTTTTTGAAGGCAATTGGGGCTGGTGGTTAATGCAGGGTTTTGAGGGCTAAATTTGGGCAGGCCAGACACCTTGTTTATGATAACCACATATGCAACTAGACAGGCACTTACATCATAGGAAGAAAGAGTCTTGCCCAGCAACAATTATAATTATGGCAAAGCAGAAAGGGGGCTCTCGGCAGCAGCGCAGCAGGAATGACTCTAAAAATGTGATGAGTCAAATAAATACCATCCATCGTACAAATAGAGTAATACATAAGATATGGTGGTAATGGTAGTCATACTGATCCCAGGGCTATTTTAACTTTCTTAAAGATTAAACATAAGATAGGTGGGAATTAACGCAACTATCGCACATACTGGCTTACGTAACGATCTACATATGCCTGTCAGCGATCCATGGGGGGGACAAAAAAACCAAAAATTTTTTTCAAGAACCGTTCTCCCTGCTCCGAAAACCCTTCACTTATTTTGGGGAGACACATCTCATTCTTTCAGCTCTCCTCCTGTCACGACTCCGCATCATCCAGCCTCTCCCTGCTTTTTTGCGTTCAGGTCTTAAATAATTTATATCTGGAGAATCTTCTTCTTTTCATGCCTTCTCCTGTCCACGTCCTATATATAATTATATACACGATATTTTATCAATGGTCTTCTTCTTCCTGCCTCAAGAAAAACACCGGCTACTGCCACCCCCAAGTTTCTTCCCCTCTAACAACGCTTTTCTGCAATCGTGTTCATCTTCCTCTTCCTCCTCCCAAACTCAATCCTTGGTTTCTTGCTTCTTCCATACTTCCTCTTTTCCCAACCCTTCCTTGCTCAAGTCTCCTCCCTCCTTTCCACGCTTTCTACTTCATCCTGTTACCTCATTCTCCCTCCCTCGTGGATCTGTTATTTCTACTTACGTCTCTTCATCAAATCCTATCTCTCTTCAAACTTTCTTCTTGCGAAACACTCATACTCGTCTTCTATCTTTCTCGCTCCTCTCTTCCTTACCGGCCATAATCTTTTTCCATCCTCTCATAACTCCACCGGTCGAGGGAGTCATGCTTCATCCACCAATCTTTCTTCCTCCTTACATAAGTCATCATCCACCCTTCTTTTTTTGCCAACTTTCTCCTCTCCAGAAATCAACATCCCTTCCTTTCCAGGCCTTCGTCCTCCTGGAGAACCTTTCTTCGTCGATCTTCCATGCTCCACTAACCCACGCTCCGCCATTCTGCTTCTCGCTTTCCATAGTTTCTTAAGATCTCATTTCTGTTCTAGCATGCTCATACTTCTAAATATTCACATTTGTTCATCCTCTACTCCTGTTGTGTGTCGACCTATCTTTCACCATGCTCAATCGCAACTCTCTGTCCTCTGTAACTATCCAATCGAGCTTCCATCTCATACCCTTCGCACACACATCAACAATGTGGTCTCCCTCTGCCTTTTAGGAATACTTTCGATTGCTTCTCTTTATCTTCACAGGTTCACGTTTAACTTGTTTCTCATATCAGAATTCACATCGTCCTCTACCTAGGAATCATGCCTTTCCTGTCTAGCTCTTTTTCTCATCAAAGACTGAAATCAGCATCATCTTCATCAGTATCACATCCCGATCATCATCTTTGACTCTCTCTGGTTCCTTCCACAAAGCACTTCGTAACGGCAGAAGCATCGAGCGTCATAATAGTCACGCACCATCCCTCAATGTTCCTTGGTTATAATCACATCATTTCCTGCCTCTATACTTCCCCAGTTTGTACCATCATCTATATCATCATCTCTGCGCTCATTTTCTTTGTAAGTATCATCACAGAACTTTAGCCAGAATCAGGTTTACTATCAAATGCTGCTTGGATTTCCTTGTTCTTATAATTCAGGAGAGCTAATCACTATCACAGAAACTCACTGCTTGAATTACGCTTTCTTGACACTTTTCGACTACCACACACACACATTGTCCTTCCTTTCGACGCCCTATAACGACAACCACATCGCTATCAGCACACATCCAACATATATTCTTTGATATGACTTGGTAGATTTTTGTTTTCTCTTTGATTTCCGCTCAGAATCACTACTGTCTCTCAGTACTTTCGAATCCAGAGGACCCTCCACACCTCGATGCCTTTCTATTTTTCTATCTTTTTTGTTTCCTCCCACGATTCTTGCTCATCTTCACTTGATGTTTCCCGTCTTCAGCATTCATCACATGCAATTTCACACATTACTTCCTCTCACTGTCATCATTTAATGTCATCCTTGGTCATAATTCTATTCTTCAATCCACCATCATCCAACTATATTTCTATATCATCATATCGCTGCTGGCTTGCATCAACTGACACAGAAGCCTTAAGAGCAGACGCTAGCTTTTCCATTTGCCTTCTCCCTTCCTAGCTGCAACTTGATGGTATACATAGTTTGGTCCTGAACAAGACATGAAACAATGTTAATCAGCAAATTACAAAGGAATCTTAGAAATGTAGTAAAAAGACAATTCCAACAGAACTCAAATCATAATTTTACCTTTTTGAAAGATAAATAATCATATAGATTTATCTCCTTAATACAGATACTACACTACGAAACGAACTCTAATTTTATAAAAAGATTGTAGTAAAGAGGAGAGAGAGGCGAGGGTTAATGCTGCAAAAAATTACCTAAAAGATTTTAAAAAAAATGGAATGCATTTATACTTATATTATACTATACTAAGATGACTAATATATCAATTTTTTATAATACTATTAACTTGTGTCGGTTGCTTTTAAACCTTAATTGTACTCATGGAACCTTATTATCAATTGATCACTTAAGTGACCATTATTCAATTATTTGTCGAGAAGGTCATACTACATGAAACTTATTTGAAACTTACTGGTATTTTTATCAGAACTAATGAGTCTATAAATAAGTTGGCGGGAAAAAATCCATAGTATTATATGCACTAACAGAGAAAGAAATCTTCTTCACAAAGAAGTATGCATTGTATAATGATTCACTAGCGATTGCTCGTCTAGTTTCTCCTACAATTGCGCACTAAACAATATCTGCGATTCTAACATCAGCAACTCATTGATCTAAAGAGTTATAACAACCTTCAATTGGAATGATTCCAGTTGGCAACACGATCCAGCTTCCAGTACATCTATATGGTCTGAAATTCAAACTAATGTCCAACCTCTAATTTACCAATTCATCGAATGAATCCAATCAACTATCTAAACCAGCGTCCCCATGAATCAAATCTCCCCACAGCACATGTAACAACACGAACCACCTAAACTAACAATGATAACAGTACACAAAGCACTCAGATATACGAACTACAATCTCCCGAAAAAAACAGCAGATTCCATTGTCAAAACAATTTCATTTGCCCAACCTAATTCTATTTCTCTAATACTTATCAAGATAAAGAAACTCGGGCTCATATCTCATACACCGGGAACGGCCCGGCAGGCCATCGCCCCTCCTAAAGCAGCAGCAGTCAGCTTCAGAGAGCTTGCGCCCTCAGCCTCATCACAACTTCTCGGGCAATCTCAGCATTCACCCTACAGTCACGACTAAGTTACCTCCAAAGATTACAAGCTTAAAGCTCAATCTGGCGCCTTTGCATCTGTGCTCCAAAATATCTCTATTCGCCTTTTTCGAGACGCCGCCCATTCCTCTGATCAGGGCCCAAACCTCTTTGTTTCCATCCACCACCTACTTTCGTCGTTTTTCCCCGAATCCAAGAACTTGTTCGTTGAAACATATCCATTTGTTCCTGAAGCCTCGTAGCGTCTGTAACCCTAATTCCCGTTGATAACATTATGATTCAAGAAAGCAAAGAAATGGGTGAAGAGAGAATTAGAATTGAATAGGCATTCCAAACGATTAGGTTTACAAATGAGAAATTCAATTGCAACGAAAATTAGGGTATTTAAGAAGGAGAATCGAACGAAATATGAAAAGTTTGAAAACGAATCGATATCTAATGTCTGTCTCTATCTCTATCGAGGGTGGAAGGAGGTGGGGGATGGTGCGGTCACTGAGATTAACCACATTGCCCCTACTTTATTTTTTTTTTTAATCTCTATAATATAAGTCAAATGGGTGAGCAAATTGTTCCCCTAAAAAATGTCCCTTCTTTGCCTTTAGTAATATATAAAATTGACTATTTAAAAAACTCTCTCATTAATTCACTTCTTAACTTTAAAATTTCAAATAAAGAAAGATTTAAAATTAACCAAATAAAATACACATCTTAAAATTAAAGGCATTCCTGGTAAAAAAATAATTAAATTATGTAAATTGAAAATGACACAATATTTAAAAATTACAATTCAAAGAGCGTCGAAATACACACTCAACTACAGATTAACAATTTTTCTCTTAATTTTAACAGCACGCATAGCGTGCACTTAAATACATAGTACTTGTACTCTAGTGGGGAAATTTTATATCTTGTGTACTAAAACCACTTAATATAAATATCCGATTTTGAAGAGAAAGAGATACTCCTACCTCAATAATACTGTGCTACATTCCCAAGTAGATCGAGTTTATGCAAGGGATAAAATATTGTAGCGGCTATACTTTTCATGAAACTAGTTGGCACGGGTGCGTATATTATTTACCACAGTGCATCCAACTATCTAGTATTTTAGCATTTATATTTGTAAATTAATTATTAGTAAAATAATATAGACAGATACAATAAGTTGCTCTTTCTTCATCAGGGTACATGCAATCCCATTTTATGGAAAAAATCAAATAAATTTCCTTAATAAATGTAATCCTAGCAATTTATCTAATGAGCTCATCTATTGATAGTCATTTCAAATGATCAATCGTACAAAGCATGCCAATAAACTAGGTTTTGCTTCCACATAATTCAATGTATGATAGGAAACATAAACAAGGTAATTAATACTAATTATCGGTTCGGTATATAACATCGATTTTTTCACTTTTTCAATACAGCTTTTAACCCCAACACGACATAAACAAAACATCAATATTCACACTGAAAATATTCCAGAAAACGATTTCCACCATAACTACATTTTCTTTGCCAGCGCATCTTTGCACTTGTTAAAAAGCAATTCTTCTAACTAATTATCTACATAACTTATTCTAAAGACCTATATCTAAAGTAGTTGGGTAAACTCATTATACTCATATTTCATAACCAATAATTGTGAAGATCTTATGGCCTTCAATAGGTGCATCGGCAATGTTAAAGTGTTTCTGATTTGATTAACTCATACAATCCTTTTCATTTTTACCGTATTACTACGAGTACTGATATATCCCTTCTCATTCCTTCATATATGATTTACAAGTATGATGAATAAGCTCTTCCTTTTAATATGTCACCTCCATGGAAGATTCGACAATATTAGAACAACCAAAATTATAGAACCAAGCATATCAATGATGAGAGGCAAAAAAGGAAATCAAAATTACATTTGGAATTATGTTTACGTCGATAGAACCACATATAGCACAAAATAGTGTATCCGTGTTCATGTTTTATTATTTTAAAAAAGTAAATCTCATTAACTGATGCATTAACTGATCTGACTAAGTTTTTGACTGATGATTTTTGAATGCTTATTTAATAGCCAAATAACAGTATAATTAATATCATATATGATTATGCCACCAACCAACGCAAAATTAGACTGAGTCGATAAGTTAAACACGACGATTATGGATGACGGAAAATGACCACTAATCACATCCTGACATCCACTTAAGTCATGAGTTAACAAAGATTCATCTAGAAGGAATCTCACTCAATTTTGAATGCAAATAAAATTTAATAAACACAAATCCGACAATGACTAAAATTATTCTTTCACTAAAGAGAAGAATAAGATGCTCAACATATCCATCCGTTTCCCATGCTTTCTGTAATAAGTAAAAAATAAGATTCCAAGCTTTATACTACCGTCCGTATGATAAAAGGCATACACATCTTAATTTAAGATATGAGGCAAAACAAAGAACTCACTCTTAATTGGCATTCACAATAAGCAAAATCAATAACCCCAAAACAACCACAATATCACCAATCAAAAGAAAAATACAAAACGCAACTTGTAATGCAGTTGCCAGCTTTGACACATACGAGGAAGTTAAGTATTATAAGTTTAAACACAGCGCATTCATGCTTGTTTCATTCACGACAAGAAATGCTTTAAAATAATCAATCAATTAATTTGGGTCATGTCATTAGAGTTGAACTGATTGACACTTGAAGAATGCTTTAAGCTTATAAACAAATATGGCTAAACTATTCACATTATACTAGTATATGTGGCTGAATCAAAACTTCATGAGAGCTTGTACTTCACCTCATCATTGTCACCTCCAACCAAGAAGAAATAGAGAAACAACGCCTATATACAAATCTTGTAGTTCGTGATGCTCCACAAAGATCAACTGTCATATCAAGAGCACAATCAATCTAAATACAAATTAAGCAAATAACCTAGCAAGGCACATGAGAATATTTATTAAGTGACATAAGATAAATAGTATATCAAGTATATTTACTTCGAACCTCTGGTATATAAATCAGCGGCAGTAAGCTCCATAGCCCGAGATGGATAAATATTCAATGCACTAAAGCAGCCAATAGTAAAGTGAGAAAAATGTAATTTTCCCTTATTTCATGTATGTTAACTACTAATAATAAATCTATGGTACACAAGGTTAAAAATCGAACTATTCATTTAATGAAACAATCCAATACTTGAGTACTGCAGAACTCTTTTAAAGCTTTGTATACAATAACTCATTCCCGCTGAGCTTTTCGCTTGTTCAAAAGGCTCAGCTTGTAATTATCATCCGCAACATCTGGTTCCATGGAGTAGCCTAAACAACCCTGCCAAAAAATAATTATCCTAGACGAAAGGATGCCCTTGAAAAATCGATAATAACTGTCAAAGGAAATGAAACATGTGGTCACCAAAATTACAATTTACAATGACAAGGCTA
>SNQN01008212.1:19660-30125 GCA_008642245.1 Bassia scoparia | reverse complement strand
TAGACATCGTCAGGCATTTGACTCTCTAATATATGATGTTTTTCTACTAGTACTGGATGGAAGGTGACCACTCGTTAAAGCTAAATAATGGACGGCCCATGAGATACAAGCATAGTAGGATTGAGGAAGCATGAGGATTTTGAAATATGAAAGAGGCGGGAAGCAAACCAGTTAAGAAACAGAATAACTTCCCACCCACGATCTACACACATGCCAGACCTATAAAATAGACTCAACAGGATCAGAGAACAACAAACAACCTACAACAACAATACATTGTGAGGGTGATTTGCACACACAACAAAGTCAAACCGCCTAATTATGGTTTTTTTTTAGTTTATAGGGGGCGGCCCCTTCTGGTGTTGATTATATAGATAACCTCGCTAACGTAAAAACTCCTAAATAATAGAGTTAGATCAGAAGAATGAATGCATTTAATCAAGAGAGAAGAGCTTAGTACATTCAACACCAAACACAAACTCCACATGAGAAAACACCCAACAGAGCGGGAATATTAACTAAAAGATACACACGTACCTTAACATCCGCTAATCAGAGCTCATAGTCATCCGGTTACCATACAACCCTCACCTCCACCCAACACCATCCCACCCCACACACAAACCCACGAACCACTATGACACACCCCCCAAAAGTCACCAATAACACCCACACAACAAACAAAACAAAAAAACCCACACACACCACACAAGCCAACAAAACAACCCACATGAGCACCCAAACCAAAAGCAACACACCAACAGCAAAAACACAACATCCCACCAACGCCTACCCCTAATAAGCTCAGATCACAAAGGTATTTAAGATATCAACATACACGGTATTAACAATGGAATGGATGAATACTCCATTTTGTTTCACACCAATATTTTGGTTGCGGAATGGACAAACAGACGAAAACATTTAATTTAATCTCACATAGAACTGATTTGGGCTCCATTATGTCCATCATATTTAAAATTTCCTTTTCTTTATTTTCAGCTTACTGCTTATATGCATCAGGTCAATATAACTTCATTGAGTATGACATGCCACACATGACGCTCTGAATTGTCTCTGCTACGGTTCGATCATCGCTAGTCAGCCTGCTTTATGGTACAAACTCAACTTCAAACTTTCATTTAACTATTATTAATAGTGTTATTGTTTTTTATGATACTTTTTTATGTATTTATTTACGTTCTTTTATATTTTTTATGGTCTTTTCTTCTTTAGTCGTTTAGCAACTAAATAGTCTCTATAAATATTTGTATACTAGATTTTGGTAATTTATTATTTCACAGACCTAGAAATTACTAAAATCTTTTTATTCTTGGTATATAAAAATTATTGATAAGGGATTATCCCCTTATGAGTCTCCTTGTTCGGTTTTACGTTTATGGCTGAAGATTAACGTTCCAACCTAGAAGGGTAACTTATTTAAATTTGTCAATTGTATATGCTTGTAGTATATATTAAAAAATCTTCTACGTTTTAATAATCAACGGTTATATATCTTATTGAATATTCTTCTGATGTTGTCATATATAATATATTTATTATATAATAGCCTTGAATGGTACTAGATGCATATACAATTTAATAAATTTACGCAAACTTTCAAGGAATACAGTTACCTTTTTTTAATTTTATAAAGGATATTACTGCGACAGTCCATTAAGGTATGTTTATTGTACTACACTTAACTAATAATCGTACTATTACCCGTGTAAGTCATCATTTGCAAAAACATCATTAGTGTATTACAGCTGCATGTTTGGTTATAAAACACTTTTATCATTAATGAAAGGCGTTACTTATTTATCTTGCCATTAATTAAAATAAATTAATTTTAGCAAAAATTTCCTTTAATAATGATTAATAAGAAAAAACATTCAGAAGTATAATTGAACCATTGCGATGCAATGTTTTTTGACCAAATAATATCTTATATTAGTATTATACTAGTTCATTGAACAATTATTTTGTTATCTTACTATTGCTGCACTGGACATACTATACCAAAAGGAATCAAGTAGATTGACATTTCAAAAAAAAAAATTGATTAATTTATTTTTATTTTGCAAAGTATAGTACGCCTTTCATTAATGATAAACAGTGTTTTWTAACCAAACATGCAGACGTAATACACTAAAWRATGTTTTGCAATGATGACTTTACACGGGGTAATGTACCGATATATGACTTTGGCTTCCAAGTAATTTCCTAATAAATTAAAAGGTAAATGTAATTCTTGGAAGTTGCGTAAATTTAATTGTGCATTATACCATTCAAGGCTATTTTACCAAAATATTTAATTGCAAATATATATATATATATATATATATATATATATATATATATACAAACACACATATATATATATATACTTAGTTTGATAACCTTCTACGGAAGCACAACCATCGGGGCGCTAGAGAGCGGGGCAACGACTTGCATGACATCCTCACGATCGAGATATCCTTTAAAATCATCATGGTCAGGAGCACTYATGTCCCAATTCACATACYTTCACCACTTGATGTAGTCATCCCACTTTTGGCAACAACACTTGTAACCTACTATTTGAATAGCATCGCCAGGCCCCATAGCCACTAAGACCTYATAATACTAACCTCTCACCAGGACGACATGATTAGGAAACATGATCCTATCTCCGAACACCGCTCTATCACCCATAGCATATKTCTTACACACTTGAGATAGGTTGTGCAAAGCCAGAATGTCGTCCTTCACATGCGAAAACAGATGAGCATTGACAAAATCTGCATTATGGAAAATCTCAGTAATACTTCTGTTGGTTCCYTCTTCAACCTCCTCCTGAATCAGCGGTCTCTCCCACTAGCACCAGGTCGGTCCACGGATAAACACCTCCCTCTTCAAGTTAAGAAACAAAAACCACTCTATTARTCGCCAAGTGATTATTTTCACATTCATCCTGATATTCCAAYKTTCCATGTTCTTACAACACCTTTTCCGGGATGGTCCAGGCATTATTGTAAATAGTACGTATCCAGATGAACACCCTAGTAACCCGTAGCCATCTCGCGATGAAAGATATTATAGATGCRGACTTCTCTATTCGGATGCATGATATCCATGGCTTGAAACATTATGTTTAGAAAGAGAAGTTGGGAAGAGAAAAGTAATTTGAACARAGAAAGAAAAGATGAAGTGTGAATGAAATAAAGTGGAGAAAAGAGGGTATTTATAAGACAAATATATGGGAGTATAGGTGATTTAAATAACTCCCTAGAAACCGTCGTTCGAAACGACGTGCTTTAGTGGTGGTTTGTTAACCGTCCACGTTRCTTGGACTCGTTTCGTGAAACTTCCTCAATAAATAACTTAACTTCTGAAAATGTTTTGGAAATTATTTTCACAAAGTCATTAATTACCGTAACTTGATGGGATATTTCTTGGTGAGGAAATGTTAAATTTTCCATCATTTCATATTACGGTAATGAAAACTTTCAAAACTTATCCATTAATCAAGAAATATATTTCGAGGTTAGATAACTTGACAAATGCATAATAATATCATAACAAAAGGTGTATAAGCTTTTAGATCATCGATATGGATCATTGCTTTTAGATATAGCATCATACACACTAATTATTGCTCATAAGTCAAACATCACCAACATGTTTTTTAATGAACTTTCTACTTCAGACACAAGAGAAGGTATGTAAAGGATCACCAAGATCAATCTTCCTCCACTAACATATAGTTTTCTGAATCGACATCGTCAGACATGTCTCCTAAAACGCATTGCTCTCTTGCGATTTGCCTTGCACACTTTCCCTTCTTAACTAGCCTCTTCAATGCATGCTTCTGGTGCCGTTGCTTCTTTCTTCGAACTTCTTCATCAGATACCCGTTCTAAATCACCCTGTTCATTGTCTGACTCCTTCTTAAGCTCCTGCTTCAACTTTTCAGAAATCGCTTCTCATCTGCACGTGTGGTCCTCTTGAGTGTATGAATGAATAATGTAGATACCTACATTTATCCCTAGCCTAAGACAACCAATGATAAGACACTCCTCGCAACACACAAGTCAAATTGAGAGAGCTAGGACCTTGACAAGCCCTGAAAAAGGCAAGTTCCGTTACACCGAGCACTTTTCCAAGCACTTAGCACCTCAAAAAATAAGTTTTAATTTTGAAATAATTTTAAATTATTTTTAAAATGTTTTCTAGAACTTTTCTGAATTTTTCTAAGCATTTTTGCAAATTTTCGGAGTTTCTCGCAATTTAATTAATATTGCAATAATTAATAAAATTATCAACACAGCTCCAAAAATTACGAAATTTTAACAAAAAATACTAAATTTTACAAGGAATTTGTATATATGTTTTTCATAATTTTTCGATTTGTGCATTATTATTTATGAATTTCTTAAGCAAAACGTAAAACCGAGCGAAACGGAAGCTTCCGGAAGCTTCCGGGGCCGTGGATTGCCACACAAGGATGTCCATATTCTTCCCCTATATTTTCATGCACGACATACACTCGTACAAGCAATAAATAATTTTCTTCCCCAATTAAAAACGACAAAAAAATAAATAAGGCAAATTTGGAACAACAAAAGAGGCAAGAGCCTGGGCACAATTACGCCCAGGTTTGGGCGTAATTACACCCAAATTTTTTACTTTTTTAGTTTTGTCCTATAAATATGAGACCTCCCTCGGCTCATTTAGAACTTTGGACGACTTCGGGACAACTTATTGCAACTTTGGCACGGCTTTACTCTCTCCCTCACTCATCCATACTCTCAATACTCTCTCATACACTCACAAATACATTCATAAACACATTCAAATACATTCAATACACTTTTGCATTAGATCTAGGTAATTCTAAGGGTTCTAAGGTTGGACAAGGGTTCTTAAGGGTCCGAAGCCACGTCCTTGATCTTCAACAAAGTGTTGCGAGGTAAGTTTGAGGCCAAAGTCTAAATTCTAAACACTCTTTTGCATGCTTGATTATAAATTCGACTTTCTATGAAATTTTTCATGTAATATTGATTAAAAACTACTCGGAAATTTAAATTAAAAAAACTTTAAGGCAAACTTTCAATTCCTCGTACTAGTGCTTGCATGCTTGTCTCACACCCATAATATGCTTTAAGCAAGACCTGCAAATTTCGTGTTTGATGCTTAATAAGATAATAATGGATAACCGGCATTGGGCTCCTAGAATACGGAATTAACAACACATGCCACAACAAATTAAACACTATATGCATAGTATTTTGTTAAACAACCCGCCTAGTAATCTTGCATGCTTAGGGTTTAAAACGGAAATATGTTTGTTATTGTCTTTTGGACAATGAACTCGCAATGGCCGAGTAGAGGCAACTAAATGCGGGGTGGGGGGGGGTGTTGTGCACTACTTCACCCTTACCCTTGTCCCCTAATCCAAACCTTTGGTGCACTACCAGACATGGAGTCCTTCGCCTTGCTTTATGCAATTATAGGCAAGGCTTAAAACCGGGTTCCACAGCTTCTCGAAAGAAGTGCGGTGGCGACTTCCTCTACTCGTTTCGAGTATAAACACACAACTCCAGGCATATTACTCACACTATGAAAAAGCAAGAATTCAATTCTAGCAAACAAACCGAGCCATCCATTAAATTGTACCCCCAGAGTAGAGGGACCGGACCCAGCCCGGCCTGTTGACGCCCCGGCACTTGTACAATAGTTGATGAGGAAAAGTACAACATTTCGAAATAGATTTGATTCTGGAAGTTGTGACAAAAACCCATAAAAAACACCCATTTGCATAAGTCGAATTAAAGTTCAATTTGAAATCTTATGCAGAGGGCCCAATAATAGACGGAAAATATTTAATTTACTTATTTTATATTTTTAGGCCGGTTTTCTTAGCAAAATGATTTTTTTGAATTATTTCGAGAGGTCATTTCAAAGATTTTAATTCTCATATTATTCCTCTTTTGTTTTTGAGTTCACTAGTAGTATTTTCAAAATATTTTTCTTATTTTTCTATGATTTCTATCATTTTTAGAAGTTTGCGAAATAATATTCGAAAATACAGAAATTCAAAAATTCTAATAGAAATCCAAAAAATACGGGAATGATATGGAATATTCTAGAAGATCAACTTTGAGCTCCACTCAAGCCAAAATTAGACAAAGGATATTCCCAAATCATAGGTTAGATTTAGAAAATACGAATAGCAATTCCCGGAAGAAGATATATATATATGTTGAAATCAAAGATACGATTCGTTCATGTGGCTGTCACGTCAACCGTATATACGATCATGACCATATATACGGTTTCCACACCGTATATGCGATTCCCATACTGTATATATGATTCCCATATATACCATATATACGAACTCATCCTATATCTATCTTTCCCAAAAATTCCTATAAATAGATTCTCTCGGTGCTTAATCGAACGTTAACGAAAATCATTCGTAGTATGTGCAATTGATAGCTCTCAAAAATTTCTCACACACACAAATCACTCATAAAAACACAAATCACACACATCTAAGGTTCTCGAATCCGTCGCAACTTTTGGAGTCATTTCTTTGCGAATCGAGGTACAAATTCTTAGCCTATTTAATCAAACTCTCTCTCTCTCTCTCTCCTCTTTTTATTCATTAATATAATACATTGAGTTTAGTTTTTCTTTTGGTTTTTAATCATGTAAATTCATTCGTTTTCAATTGTTTTCGACTTAATTGTAATTGGCAATGCTAACGATTTCCTTTGTTGTGATAAGCGATTCAATTGGAAGCAAAGCTTTAGATACACTAACCTATGTTTTCTTTTGTGTTAATAGCGATTCAAGGTAAGTTAATTTCCATATGTTTGTGTTTTCAATTCTTGTATATTATTATTGTTGATTCTTATGCACATGACGCTTTTGAATGCTTAAACAAGATCGAAAATTATTTGAATCACATGAAATTCAAATTCATTGTGCATGATCGGATTTTAGGCTATGTATTAATTTGATTAATTTTAAGTGATAAAAATTATTAGTTTATGTAGGGCCACAATGACCATTTCCAGAACAAGTTCCACAATTTCATGAATTAGATTAAAACCGTATTAAGGTCAAAATCAAAGTCAAAACCAAGGTCAAAGTCAAGTTTCAAAGATCAAAGTTCACCATTCAAATCTTTGGCAAAACAATTGAGAAAAATAATTAAATAAAAAATACACATAGAAAACAAAATAAATTCTTTCATAAACCATGTAATTAAGCATGAGACCAAAACAGTAAGTTAATACAAAAATATTAGTTTAAAACCCACATGACCATAACCAAAGATTACATTGTCAAAGGAACCTAGTCAAAAAACGTTATTAAATATTAATTCACCAACATTAAGCCAAAACTCATCAATAAAATTAATAAATAAATAATTATAAGTTAGGTACTGTTCTAAAAATATTTAGGGCTGTTCTAACACATAAATTAAATTATTTAATCAATTTGCTAATAATTTAATAAATTGAAAAACCCAATCGAAATTACATCTAAAATTACCAAACAACACTAAAATAATTTATTAAACTTAGAAGAATGTTAAAAGTCAGTTTTTAACCCTAAATCAACCCATTTCGTGGCTGCTTAAAACAGAAAACAAAAACAGTAAGTTGAAAGGCCTTAACCGATTAAATAGCTTAATACTTAGAAATTCCAAAATAATTATTTAATTAACCAAATTAATTTAGAACATTGCAAAAGGATTAATACACATTTTAGTATAGATTATAATAGGGAATAATTATTTTAGAACAATAAAAGCAATTTCCGAATTTATTAATTGTTAAAACCGAATAAAAGAATAAATTGTTAGAAATTCCTTTTTAATTAATTAAATTAACCAAAAATTACTTTACTGTAACCCATTTTAGAGCCTGAAATACGTGAAAATAATTTTAATTAATTAATTTCAGAATTAATAAAATTGCAGAAAACAGTTTAGGAACACTAGAGAAAATAATTTATTTGAGGCATTAACTTAATTACCCACAAAAATAAAATTATACCAATAATTTAAGGGATCAATTAGGGACTAAATAAAATTTTTTTGACAATTAAATAGAACCAAAATTATGGAGAACAGAATTTACAAAGTAGCGCCCAAAAATCAGATTAATCCGGAATTTCATAAAATTGCAAAAGAATTCATGCAAGTCCCACGAAAATTATAAATAAATATTTCTAAATTAATTCTAAATCATAACAAGTGATGGAAAATTATTATAACAAAAATAGTTGCACAAAAATATATTAAACATAATTTATCAACACAAAACCGATAAAATAACAATTCCAATTTTATTAATCCTAGCATGAATTCTATGTTTAAATAAGAACAAAGTGAAGGAAAAATCTAGTTACCTTGAATTAGGAGAAAATAAAACCTTCAAAAGAACGAAAAGAAAATCCTTCAAGAAAATTCCCAAGAATTGCAAGATTACACCTTTGACCCAAGCTTGAATAAACCCAATTAAAATCACTCAAACAAATTTTTATATTTTTTTTTGGAATAAAGGGGCTCGGCTGGTTGAGAGAGAGGAAGAAGAATAATTTTTTTTGCAATTTTTTTGATAGGAGAAAATGATGAGTTTGAGCCTAAATGATTAAGGCAATTTATGTGTTGTTTTTACTACAAAAATAACAACTCAAGGCACACCAAAAGCCTACATGTAACCGGCCAAAAGGGAGGGGAAGAGTGTGCTTATTTTGCTGAATTTTAATTAGGAGTAAAAGAAAAGATTTGGGTGTAGTCAAGAGTTTATTCAATTTGCAAAACGAATTAAAAGAAAACATGATTTAACTAGGTACAAAACTCTAATTAAATCCAACATGTCTAAATGTCATAAAAAAAAGTCGGTCCAATTATTAACTTAAGCCAATCCAAACACTAATAGCTCAACAATTCACTTAGCTAACAAAATAAACAAATTAGCAACAATACATTATTAAAAAGAAATAACAATAATTCTAAATTTGTAATTGGAGTAGTAGTAGTAGTAGTAGTAGTAGTAATAATAATAATAATAATAATAATAATAATAATAATAATAATAATAATAATAATAATAATAATAATAATAATAGTATTATTATTATTATTATTATTATTATTATTATTATTATTATTATTATATCAACTCAAAATAAAAGCTATACTTAGAGAGAAATTACCAGAAAGGTGACATAAAAATAAAATTATGCCATTGAGAAAATTCGGGGTATTACTCACTTATAAAAAGTTTCGTCCTCGAAACTTACAAAGAGAAAAGTAAGAAAACAGTAATGAGGACAAAAGACATCACTACAATTACTCAGCTACAAACAACTCGGGATAGTTCTGTCGCATAGACTCCTCAGTTTCCTATGTGGCTTCTTCATACTTCTAGCTACGCCACAACACCTTCACCAAAGGTGCTTCCTTTCTTCTCAGGGCACGCACTTGATGATCCAGAATTTTGAGCGGCTTCTCCTCGGAAGTCAAATTAGGTTCGATCTCCACAGATTTCACGGTTATAACATGCGAAGGATCGCTCCGAGAACGCCGTTATTGGGAGACATGGAACACATTATGAACCTTAGATAGCTCATCCGGCAAGGCCAACCTATAAGCAACTTCACCAACCCTCTCAAGAATCTCGTAAGGACCCACATACTTAGGGCTGAGTTTGCCCTTCAAACCAATCCTCGACACACCCTTCATTGGTGACACCTTCAAAAGCACCTTATCCCCGACATTAAATGCAATAGGTCTCCTACCCAAATCAGCATAAGACTTTTGTCGATCCTAGGCAGCCTTCATCTTTTCCTGAATAACCTTAACCTTCTCCACTGTAGCTTGGATAAGCTCGGGTCCCAACACCAACGTATCACTTATGTCTCTCCAAAAAGTAGGACTACGACATTTCCTGTCATAAAGAGCTTCATAGGGAGCCATTTGGATACTTGAATGGTAGCTGTTGTTGTAAGAGAACTCTACCAAACTTAAGGACTTCACCCATGAGCCTTGAAATTCAAGGGCACAAGCACGAAGCATGTCTTCCAAAGTCTGAATTGTCCTCTCCGTTTGCCCATCAGTTGCAGCATGAAAAGTAGTACTTAGCTTCAAGTTTGTACCAAAAGCCTTTTGTAATGAGGACCAAAAAATGAGATAAGAACCTTGGATCTCGATCAGACACAATTTCCCTATCGATCAGACACAATTTCCCTAGGCACACCATGCAACCTTATGATCTCATTCGAATAGGCCTCCGCCATTTTCTCCATTGACCAAGTCTTCTTCATAGGAATAAATCTGGCAACTTTGGTCAAGCGATCGACTATCACCCACACAACATTCAAGCCACCAGCAACATTAGGAAATCCCATCACAAAGTCCATGGAAACAGAGTCAAACTTCCATGCTGGAATAGGAAGTG
>SNQN01008212.1:0-13875 GCA_008642245.1 Bassia scoparia | reverse complement strand
AGACCGGATGTCAAACACCAAACCGCCCCACTTTGTGCATTAACAATTGTGGGTTCTTTGGACATGCAGCAACCAGGAACATGTGTTTCAAATGCCATCGAGAAACAGTCCTCAAGGATGAACAAGCAAGGTTTGCAGCTTCTTCCATTGAAAATATTGTGAATGGGACCTCAAGTAAGGGTAAAGAAACTGTGGTGGCTGCTGCTTCTGTTGATGTGAAGTCTGGAGAAGTAGAGACCAAAGTAATAAATGTCCAATTTTGTTAGGGTTTCGGTTATGTGTTACATTTTGACTTGAAAATTTTAGAAACTATATTGAGTTAATCATTCATGTATTACAACTTGTTTAAATATAATATAAAACTTAATTTTTTGTATATTTATTATGTGTTTAGATAATATTTATTTTCAAATTACATTTACGGAAAAAATGGTGAAAAAACGCACGTGCAAATCAAAAAAAAAAAAAAAACCGGGATTAACGTCTTAGCGACCGAATAATTGGTCGCTAATTAGCAAACACCTCCATCTATTTGGAGGGAAAAAAATTAGCGACCGGTTATCCGGTCGCTATTATCGACCGATTTTCAAGTCGGTCGCTAATAGCGACCGAATAATCGGTCACTAATTTTTTTCCCCTCCAAATAGATGGAGGGAATTAAAAATTAGCGACCGAATAATCGGTCGCTAATTTTTTTCCACGTCGAATTTCACTCCAATTTGTCAATCGTGTTTCGGTCGGAAAATCGGTCACTAATTGGTTAGCGACCGAAATTCGGTCGCTAAAAAATTTTAGCGACGAAGGAAAAACCGACCACGTTTAGCGACCGACAATCGGTCGCTAAATGCGGTCGCCCGTGCGACTTTTTCTTGTTGTGCACCCAAAGTTAGGAGTAGCAAGACACTCCGCTTTGACCATACCCCACCAGTTATTAGCCTCCTTCTTCAGGTAGTAGGTGCCAATAGCTACCCTTTCATTATCGGGGCAGCCTGTTGCGTCGAAGAGTTTTTCCATCTCACAAACCAATCTTCAAGGGTCACAGGGTTAGCAACACCCTCATAGGTTGGGGGACGGTGACGGTCGAACCGATCAAAGGCAGTTTGGCCACTAGCTGGAGTAGCGGTTTGGTTAGCAAGAGCAATGATAGCACTTTCCAATGCTCTCTTATGCTGACGAGYAGCCTTCTTCTCAGCGGGGGTTCTACTTCTAGGTGGCATACTACAAAAAGAAAAATTTTGGTTAGTTCACATATAAATAAACTTACACTCACAATTGCTTTTCTAAAAGCAATCCCAATCTCTTACTACCCAAGTAATCCTCACACTAAGATCAAGTCCATTGTTTAGGTTCCAAGTAACTCGTTCAAGCAAGCCTCGGAACCGTTTAGCTCTGATACCAACTGTAACGACTCGTCTTATTATAGGTACATTGGCGGAAACAATACACTATGTAGGGTCTCAAAAGATGCTGAAAAATTAAAAAAAAACTTCCAAAGTAAGCTAAAAGTAAAGTTATTACATTCAAATCCAAGGAGCAACATCTCCCAATAATTTAAAGCAATTCAAAACGTCTACACAAAGTTACAAATTATTAAAGGGGTAATCCTAAAGTCTCTTAGTAGCCTCTTTCCCCAACGTCTCCAAAACAACTCACTCCTCACCTGCATCATCTAAAACAACAAAAATTTTGCCACTTAGTGGCCAGTAACTAGACCATCTTTAACACACATGTTCAAACTTAAGCAAAGAATAAATAAAAGGCTTAAATACAAAAGATTTGATTCAAAGACCACAAAGCTTCCATAATATTATAGTCAAATAGAAAACAAACCAAGTGAATTAAAAACCAAAGTGAGTAAACCAAAGACCCATTAAATACAAAATAGGTTAAGCTAGTAAAATCAAACATGTTAACATAAATTTTGAAGTTGTAACTGGAACAGACGCTGTGAACAAATTCGCGGCTCACTAAGGCTAGATATAGTCAGGACGCACCACGGGTCAACCACCAAGTTATAACCCGGTCTGAGAATGGCCAAACTCTCTCATTTTCCGAACACGCAGCTCGGAATGAGAACAACAACTAACCCAATCCAATTTACTATAGACGTGCTGTCCAATCGAAGGAACCACTATGGACTTACCCAACGATTTCCAATTATCAACAAACAAAACCATCAAGGATCAATTCCAAAAACCAAATCCAAAACAAAACCAAATCAAATTCAATGTTCTCAAGGTACCACTATGGATTTACCCTTAAGAACCCAAAGGCCACAATGACTGTAACGACCCGTCTTATTGCAAGTGCATTGGCGGAAACAATACACTAAGTTGGGTCTCAAAGATGCGGAAAATTTAAAAACTTCAAAAACAAAACTTAAATTAAAGTTATTACAATGAAATCCAAGGAGTAACATCTCCTCACAACTTAGACAATCCAAAACAACTAAAACCAAAGTACGTACTATTAAAGGGGGTGATCCTAAGCTCTCTCAATAGCCTCTTTCCCCAGCAGTTCCAAAACGAAGTCATTCCTCACCTGCATCATCTAAAACCACAAAAATTTGCCACTTAGTGGCCAGTAACTAGACCATCCTTAACACACATGTTCAAACTTAAACAAAGAATAAATGGAAGGCTTAAATAAAAAGGATCCAATTCAAAACCACAAGACTTCCAAAATATTATAGCCAAATAGAAATAAACCAAGTCAATCAAAAATATCAAAATGAGTTAACCAAAACCATTTAATTCAAAAATAAGTTAAACCAGTAAAAATTAAACAAGTTAACATAAATTTCCCAGTTGTAATTGGAACAGACGCCGTGAACCAACATGTCCACCAAGGACCAACATGTCCCACAAGATATAGTCAGGGCGCACTTCGGGTCAAACCAACATGTAAAACCCGATCTACCAACATGTAGTCAGTGCGCACCTCGGGTCAACCAACAAGTAAAACCCTGTCTAAGAATGGCCAATCTCTCTCATTTTTCGACCAACATGTCGAAACTCCGAACACGCAGCCCGGAACGAGAACGACAACTAACTCAAAACCAATCTACTATAGATGTGCTGTCCAATCGAAGGAACCACTATGGACTTACCCAACGATTTCCAATTAACAACAAAACAAAACCAATGTTCAAAAGGCACCACTATGGACTTACCCTTAAGAACTCAAAAGGCCACAATGACCAATTCAAAACCAATAAAACCAAATGAAAACCAAATGTTCAAAAGGTACCACTATTCCATGAAATAGTTTAAAACCAAGTTAATATCAAAATCAATTCAAAAGCCAAGGTTTAAAGATCAAAGTTCACTAAAAATTTTGGCAAAACACGTGAAAAGATAATTTATTCAAGACAACCAAAATAAATTCTACATAACCCATACAATCAAGCCAAAATTTATCAATAACATTAAACAATAGATAATTATAAGTTAGGTACTGTTCTAAAAACATTTTAGGACCGTCCTAACACCTAAAGTAAATTATTTAACCAATTTGCTAATAATTTAATAAATTGACTAACCAATTGAAATTATATCTAAAATTACCAATTAACTCAAGAATAATTTATTAAGTTTAGAAGAATGTTAAAAGTCATTTTAAAACCCTAAAATAATTAATTTTGTGGCTGTTTAAAACAGAAAATTAAAACAGTAATTTAAAAGTCACCAAACCGTTTAAATTCCATAATAATTATTTTAATTAACCAAAATTGCCCAAATTAATTTGGAACATTCACTACTGTTTTTAACACCTTATAGAGCCAGAAAAACGTGGCAAACAATTTTAATTAATTAAATTCCAGAATTTACAAAAAAAATTGCAGAAAACAGTTTAAGAACAATTGAGAAAACAATTTATTTGAGAAACTTAACCAATTACCCATAACATAAAAATTATACCAATAACTTAAGGAATTTATAAAGGTCTAAATAAAATTATTCCAACAGTAAAATAGGCATGTATTTACACAGAATAGAATTTACAGTTTACTCCTAACACAAAAACAGTTTAATTCAATTATACAAGAAATTGCATATAAATTTGCACAAATCACTAAAATCACAAATAACAGTTTCTAAATCAATATTACATAATAACAAGTCATATAAAATTATTAGACAAATTTTAATTTACACGAAATACCCTAAAACAGAATTTCTAACCTAAAATTGCAATTAATTGGATTTTACAGAAAATTCAGAATAAATTGTTTTAAGTCACGAAAATTACAAATAAATAATTTCTAAATTAGTTTTAGATTGTAACAAGTCATGGAAAATTATTAAACTAATTTAAATTACCCGAAAATAATAAAAACAGAATTTTCATCATAAAAAGACTATAAATCAGTTTTTACAGAAAATTCAGATTAAATTACTACAAGTTACGAAAATTCCAAATAAATAATCCTAAGTTAATATTAAGTCATAACAAATCATGGAAAATTGTTATCACAAAATTTTTGCACGAAATTATATTTAAACATAATTTATCAACATAAAATCGATAAAACAACAATTCCAATTTTATTTATCCTAACATGGATTCTATGTTTAAATAAGAACAAAGTGAAAGAATATCTAGTTACCTTGAATTAGGAGAAAATAAAACCTTCGAAAGAACGAAAAGAAAAACCTCCAAGAAAAATGCTCCAAGAATTTGCAAAAAGAAAACCGATGAACCAAGCTTGAATGAACCGATTGAAATCTTCAAAAATCACCCAAGAAAAATATTTTTTTTTTTACTTTGAAGACACACGGCTGGTTTGGGAGAGAAATGGAAGAATGAGTAGTTTTGCTATTTTTTTTTTATAGAAGAAAGTGATGGGTTTTAGTTTAATTGCTTTAGGTGACAAAAATAGTTGTTTTTACTATATAAAACAACCAAAAGCAAGCCAAAGGCCTCATCATGGCCAGCCAAAAGGGAGAGGAAAAGAGAGGGGTTTTTGCAACCTTCTAATGGAGTAAAATGAAAGGTCATAGGATAAAATCATGAGTTTAAACAATTTTTTGTAAAATAAATAAATAAAACATTTAAAGGAAAAGAAAAAGAAACATGAATTAGTTTAAACATAAACACTAATTAAACTAACATGACTAATGTCATAATAAGTCGGTCCAATCAATTTAACTTAAGCCATTAGACAAAAAAAATAGTTTCACAACACACATTACATTCAAAATAAACAAATTAACAACAATAATAACAGATAATAATAATAATAATAATAATAATAATAATAATAATAATAATAATAATAATAATAATAATAATAATAATAATAATAATAATAATAATAATAATAATAATAATAATAATAAGCATATAACTTATAAATAAAAGGCTAGACTTAGAGAAAATGACTAGAATCGGAAATTATGCCATAGATAAAATTTGGGGTATTACAATCCTACCCACTTATAAAAAAGTTTCGTCCTCGAAACTTACAAAGAGTAATGTACGGAAAGCAAGAGCGAGGACAAAAGGCATAATTACAATTACTCGGCCACAAACAACTCGGGATACTTAAGTTGCATAGAGTCCTCAGTTTCCCACGTGGCTTCTTCATACTTCTGACTGCGCCATAACACCTTCACCAACGGCACTTCCTTTCTTCTCAGGACACGCACCTGACGATCAAGGATTTTGACTGGCTTCTCCTCAAAAGTCAAGTTAGGTTCGACCTCTACTGATTCCACGGCAATAACATGCGAAGGGTCACTTCGATAACGCCGTAGTTGGGAGACATGGAACACATTATGAACCTTAGACAGTTCGACCGGCAAGGCCAACCTATACGCCACCTCACCAACCCTCTCAAGAATCTCATAAGGGCCTACATACTTAGGGCTGAGCTTGCCCTTCACACCAAACCTTGACACACCCTTCATTGGGGATACCTTCAAAAGCACCTTATCTCCGACATCAAATGCAATGGGTCTCCTACCCAAATCGGCATAAGACTTTTGTCGGTCCTGGGCAGCTTTCATCTTTGCCTGAATAACCTTGACCTTCTCTACTGTAGCTTGGATAAGCTCGGGTCCCAATACCAACGTATCACTTATGTCGCTCCAGAAGGTAGGACTACGACATTTCCTGCCATAAAGAGCTTCATAGGGAGCCATTTGGATACTCGAATGGTAGCTGTTGTTGTAAGAGAATTCTACCAAACTTAAGGACTTCACCCACGAGCCTTGAAATTCCAGGGCACAAGCACGAAGCATGTCCTCCAAGGTCTGGATTGTTCTCTCCGTTTGCCCATCAGTTGCAGCATGAAAAGCAGTGCTTAACTTCAGCATAGTACCAAAAGCCTTTTGCAATGAGGACCAGAAATGAGATAAGAATCTGGGATCACGATCAGACACAATTTCCTTAGGCACACCATGCAACCTTATGATTTCATTCGAATAGGCCTCCGCCAATTGCTCCATTGACCAAGTCTTCTTCATAGGAATAAATCTGGCAACCTTGGTCAAGCGATCAACTATTACCCACACCGCATTCAAGCCACCAGCAGCATTAGGAAGTCCCATCACAAAGTCCATGGAAACAGAGTCAAACTTCCATGCTGGGATAGGAAGTGGTTGCAACAAACCACCCGGCCTTTGATGCTCAATTTTCACCTTCTGACACACCAAACACTTGGCAACAAACTCAGCGACGTCCTTTTTCATACCAGGCCACCAAAAGCTCAACTTGAGATCTTTGTACATCTTCGAGCCTCCGGGATGCACAGAATAAGGAGTGTTATGAGCCTCCTTCATGAGCGCTTCCTTCGCAAACGGGTCATTAGGCACACACCACCGCCCTTTGAACTTCATAGTCCCCTTCTCATCGATAGTAAAATTTTCGGCTCGACCTTGAGCTTTAGCAGCTCGAATTTTCTGAAGCTTAGGATCATTCTGTTGCTTTTCCCTCATCTCAGCATAGAGATCGGGCTCAGAACTCATAGCACTTAGACGAGCCTTAACCCCACCTAAAGAGACCACTTCGATTTCCATCTTGCGGAACTCCTCACTTAAGTCCCTTGAGAGGACCCTCATAAAGTTCAACATGGGACCAGGCTTCCGACTCAAGGCATCAGCAACCCTATTAGCTTTTCCTTCCTTGTACTCCAAGGTCAAATCATAATCCTTGATAAGCTCGAGCCAGCGCCTCTGACGATTATTCAATTCTGTCTGAGTGAAAATGTACTTGAGGCTTTGATGATCGGTGTATAACTTGCATGGAACACCATATAAATAATGTCGCCAAATCTTTAATGCAAACACCACCGCAGCCAACTCAAGATCATGCGTCGGATAATTCTTCTCATGAACCTTCAATTGCCTTGAAGCATAGGCAATAACCTTACCTAGTTGCATCAACACGCAACCCAAACCATTTTTCGAGGCATCACTGTACACCTCATACTCTACTCCTTCTGTTGGCAAGGCTAGGACAGGAGCAGTTGTGAGCTTCTCTTTCAATAACTGGAAAGCCTTTTCACAATCCTCGGACCATCGGAACTTGCAGTCCTTCTTCATTAAATTTGTCAGAGGTCGGGCAATAATAGAGAAGTTATGCACAAACCTCCGATAATAACCGGCAAGACCAAGGAAGCTTCGAACTTCAGCTACATTAGAAGGACTTGCCCACTCAAGGATGGCCTTGATCTTCGCTGGATCAACCTTCACTCCTTCCATGTTGATAACATGGCCTAGAAATGCCACTTCCTTAAGCCAAAATTCACATTTTGAGAACTTTGCAAACCATTTCTGCTTCCTGAGGATGTCCAACACCATTTCTAGATGTTTAGCATGCTCTCCTTCATCCTTCGAGAAAACCAAGATGTCGTCGATGAAGACGACTACACACTCGTCCAGCAACTCATGGAAGGACCTATTCATTTGATCCATGAACACGGCAGGGGCATTCGTAAGACCAAAAGGCATGACTACGAATTCGAAATGTCCATACCTAGTCCGGAATGCCGTCTTTTGGATATCATCTTTCTTCACAGGGATCTGATGGTAACCAGACCTGAGATCGATCTTGGAGAAGACACCAGCGCCCTTTAGTTGATCAAAAAGATCCTCAATTCTGGGCAAGGGATACTTATTCTTGATAGTCACCTTATTCAGCTCACGATAGTCAATACACAGTCGCATACTACCATCCTTTTTCTTCACGAAAAGAACTGGAGCACCCCAGGGAGAAGCACTAGGCCTTATGAAACCCTTTTCGACAAGATCTTGCAACTGCGTCTTCAACTCTTGCATTTCAGAGGGTGCCATTCGGAAAGGGGCTTTGGAAATAGGAGCGGTTCCTGGAATCAACTCAATCCCAAACTCCACATCTCTTTCGGGAGGGATTCCCGGCAATTCTTCGGGAAACACATCAGGGTAGTCTCTGACAACAGGGATGTCTTCGAGCTTAACACCCTCGGAGACTTCAGTTACTTTGCACAAGAACACTTCGCTCCCCTTCAATCTCATTTTCAGCATCTTCATAGCAGAGACGATCTTCACTCCAGGCTTTGGCTTGATGTTAGAATAGGAAACTCGCTTCCCTTTGTGGTTCTTCAACACCACCTTCTCATCCCTACAATGGAAAACAACACGGTGAACCTTCAACCAGTCCATGCCGAAGATCAAATCGAACTCGTCCATAGGGAACTCTTTGAGATTCGCGGTCATCTCCACCTCGTCAATGACAACAGGAACGTCTCGAAAGGCGCGATGACAAGAAATTCTCTACCCATTAGGAAGGGAGATCACAGAATTGACAGACACAGAAGGGGGCAATCAAAAATTTAGTTACTTCACATATAAATAAACTTACACGCATAATTGCTTTTCTAAAAGCAATCCCAATTTCTTACTACCCAAGTAATCCTCACACTAAGGTCAAGTCAATTACTAAGGTTCCAAGTAACTCGTTCAAGCAAGCCTCGGAACCGTTTAGCTCTGATACCAACTGTAACGACCCGTCTTATTGCAAGTGCATTGGCGGAAACAATACACTAAGTTGGGTCTCAAAGATGCGGAAAATTTAAAAACTTCAAAAACAAAACTTAAATTAAAGTTATTACAATGAAATCCAAGGAGTAACATCTCCTCACAACTTAGACAATCCAAAACAACTAAAACCAAAGTACGTACTATTAAAGGGGGTGATCCTAAGCTCTCTCAATAGCCTCTTTCCCCAGCAGTTCCAAAACGAAGTCATTCCTCACCTGCATCATCTAAACCACAAAAATTTGCCACTTAGTGGCCAGTAACTAGACCATCCTTAACACACATGTTCAAACTTAAACAAAGAATAAATGGAAGGCTTAAATAAAAAGGATCCAATTCAAAACCACAAGACTTCCAAAATATTATAGCCAAATAGAAATAAACCAAGTCAATCAAAAATATCAAAATGAGTTAACCAAAACCATTTAATTCAAAAAATAAGTTAAACCAGTAAAAATTAAACAAGTTAACATAAATTTCCCAGTTGTAATTGGAACAGACGCCGTGAACCAACATGTCCACCAAGGACCAACATGTCCCACAAGATATAGTCAGGGCGCACTTCGGGTCAAACCAACATGTAAAACCCGATCTACCAACATGTAGTCAGTGCGCACCTCGGGTCAACCAACAAGTAAAACCCTGTCTAAGAATGGCCAATCTCTCTCATTTTTCGACCAACATGTCGAAACTCCGAACACGCAGCCCGGAACGAGAACGACAACTAACTCAAAACCAATCTACTATAGATGTGTTGTCCAATCGAAGGAACCACTATGGACTTACCCAACGATTTCCAATTAACAACAAAACAAAACCAATGTTCAAAAGGCACCACTATGGACTTACCCTTAAGAACTCAAAAGGCCACAATGACCAATTCAAAACCAATAAAACCAAATGAAAACCAAATGTTCAAAAGGTACCACTATTCCATGAAATAGTTTAAAACCAAGTTAATATCAAAATCAATTCAAAAGCCAAGGTTTAAAGATCAAAGTTCACTAAAAATTTTGGCAAAACACGTGAAAAGATAATTTATTCAAGACAACCAAAATAAATTCTACATAACCCATACAATCAAGCCAAAATTTATCAATAACATTAAACAATAGATAATTATAAGTTAGGTACTGTTCTAAAAACATTTTAGGACCGTCCTAACACCTAAAGTAAATTATTTAACCAATTTGCTAATAATTTAATAAATTGACTAACCAATTGAAATTATATCTAAAATTACCAATTAACTCAAGAATAATTTATTAAGTTTAGAAGAATGTTAAAAGTCATTTTAAAACCCTAAAATAATTAATTTTGTGGCTGTTTAAAACAGAAAATTAAAACAGTAATTTAAAAGTCACAAAACCGTTTAAATTCCATAATAATTATTTTAATTAACCAAAATTGCCCAAATTAATTTGGAACATTCACTACTGTTTTTAACACCTTATAGAGCCAGAAAAACGTGGCAAACAATTTTAATTAATTAAATTCCAGAATTTACAAAAAAATTGCAGAAAACAGTTTAAGAACAATTGAGAAAACAATTTATTTGAGAAACTTAACCAATTACCCATAACATAAAAATTATACCAATAACTTAAGGAATTTATAAAGGTCTAAATAAAATTATTCCAACAGTAAAATAGGCATGTATTTACACAGAATAGAATTTACAGTTTACTCCTAACACAAAAACAGTTTTATTCAATTATACAAGAAATTGCATATAAATTTGCACAAATCACTAAAATCACAAATAACAGTTTCTAAATCAATATTACATAATAAAAAGTCATATAAAATTATTAGACAAATTTTAATTTACACGAAATACCCTAAAACAGAATTTCTAACCTAAAATTGCAATTAATTGGATTTTACAGAAAATTCAGAATAAATTGTTTTAAGTCACGAAAATTACAAATAAATAATTTCTAAATTAGTTTTAGATTGTAACAAGTCATGGAAAATTATTAAACTAATTTAAATTACCCGAAAATAATAAAAACAGAATTTTCATCATAAAAAGACTATAAATCAGTTTTTACAGAAAATTCAGATTAAATTACTACAAGTTACGAAAATTCCAAATAAATAATCCTAAGTTAATATTAAGTCATAACAAATCATGGAAAATTGTTATCACAAAATTTTTGCACGAAATTATATTTAAACATAATTTATCAACATAAAATCGATAAAACAACAATTCCAATTTTATTTATCCTAACATGGATTCTATGTTTAAATAAGAACAAAGTGAAAGAATATCTAGTTACCTTGAATTAGGAGAAAATAAAACCTTCGAAAGAACGAAAAGAAAAACCTCCAAGAAAAATGCTCCAAGAATTTGCAAAAAGAAAACCGATGAACCAAGCTTGAATGAACCGATTGAAATCTTCAAAAATCACCCAAGAAAAATATTTTTTTTTTTACTTTGAAGACACACGGCTGGTTTGGGAGAGAAATGGAAGAATGAGTAGTTTTGCTATTTTTTTTTATAGAAGAAAGTGATGGGTTTTAGTTTAATTGCTTTAGGTGACAAAAATAGTTGTTTTTACTATATAAAACAACCAAAAGCAAGCCAAAGGCCTCATCATGGCCAGCCAAAAGGGAGAGGAAAAGAGAGGGGTTTTTGCAACCTTCTAATGGAGTAAAATGAAAGGTCTTAGGATAAAATCATGAGTTTAAACAATTTTTGTAAAATAAATAAATAAAACATTTAAAGGAAAAGAAAAAGAAACATGAATTAGTTTAAACATAAACACTAATTAAACTAACATGACTAATGTCATAATAAGTCGGTCCAATCAATTTAACTTAAGCCATTAGACAAAAAAATAGTTTCACAACACACATTACATTCAAAATAAACAAATTAACAACAATAATAACAGATAATAATAATAATAATAATAATAATAATAATAATAATAATAATAATAATAATAATAATAATAATAAGCATATAACTTATAAATAAAAGGCTAGACTTAGAGAAAATGACTAGAATCGGAAATTATGCCATAGATAAAATTTGGGGTATTACAATGACCATTTCCAGAACAAGTTCCACAATTCCATGAAGTAGATTAAAACCGTATTATGGTCAAAATCAAAGTCAAAACCAAGGTCAAAGTCAAGTTTCAAAGATCAAAGTTCACCATTCAAATCTTTGGCAAAACAATTGAGAAAAATAATTAAATAAAAAATGCACATAGAAAACAAAATAATTCTTTCATAAACCATGTAATTAAGCATGAGACCAAAACAGTAAGTTAATACAAAAATATTAGTTTAAAACCCACATGACCATAACCAAAGATTACATTGTCAAAGGAACCTAGTCAAAAACGTTATTAAATATTAATTCACCAACATTAAGCCAAAACTCATCAATAAAATTAATAAATAAATAATTATAAGTTAGGTACTGTTCTAAAAATATTTAGGGTTGTAACACATAAATTAAATTATTTAATCAATTTGCTAATAATTTAATAAATTGAAAAACCCAATCGAAATTACTTCTAAAATTACCAAACAACTCTAAAATAATTTATTAAACTTAGAAGAATGTTAAAAGTCAATTTCTAACCCTAAATCAGCCCATTTCGTGGCTGCGTAAAATAGAAAACAAAAACAGTAAGTTGAAAGGCCTTAACCGATTAAATAGCTTAATTCTTAGAAATTCCAAAATAATTATTTAATTAACCCAATTAATTTAGACCATTACAAAAGGATTAATACACATTTTAGTAAGGGAATAATTATTTTAGAACAATAAAAACAATTTCCGAATTTATTAATTGTTAAAACCGAATAAAAGAATAAATTGTTAGAAATTCCTTTTTAATTAATTAAATTAACCAAAAATTACCCAAATTATTTTGGACCAATACCTACTGTTTTTAACCCATTTTAGAGCCTGATATACGTGAAAAATAATTTTAATTAATTAATTTCAGAATTAATAAAACTGCAGAAAAACAGTTTAGGAACACTAGAGAAAACAATTTAAGGGATCAATTAGGGACTAAATAAATTTTTTTTGACAATTAAATAGAACCAAAATTATGCAGAACAGAATTTACAAAGTAGCGCCCAAAAATCAGATTAATCCGGAATTTCATAAAATTGCAAAAGAATTCATGCAAGTCACGGAAATTATAACTAAGTATTTCTAAATTATAGCAAGTCATGGAAAATTATTATAACAAAAATAATTGCACGAAAATATATTAAACATAATTTATCAACACAAAACCGATAAAATAACAATTCCAATTTTATTAATCCTAGCATGAATTCTATGTTTAAATAAGAACAAAGTGAAGGAAAATATAGTTACCTTGAATTAGGAGAAAATAAAACCTTCATAAGAACGAAAAGAAAATCCTTCAAGAAAATTCCCAAGAATTGCAAGATTACACCTTTGAACCAAGCTTGAATAAACCCAATTAAAATCACTCAAACAATTTTTTTTTTTGGAATAAAGGGGCTCGGCTGGTTGAGAGAGAGGAAGAAGAATAATTTTTTTTGCAATTTTTTTGATAGGAGAAAATGATGAGTTTGAGCCTAAATGATTAAGGCAATTTAAGGGTTGTGTTTACTACAAAAATAACAACTCAAGGCACACCAAAAGCCTCCATGTAACCGGCCAAAAGGGAGGGGAAGAGTGTGCTTATTTTGCTGAATTTTAATTAGGAGTAAAAGAAAAGATTTGGGTGTAGTCAAGAGTTTATTCAATTTGCAAAAAAGAATTAAAAGAAAACATGATTTAACTAGGTACAAAACTCGAATTAAATCCAACATGTCTAAATGTCATAAAAAAAAAGTCGGTCCAATT
>SNQN01008211.1:0-30130 GCA_008642245.1 Bassia scoparia | reverse complement strand
GCCTCTCAAGGGGTATTTATAGGCTTTTGCCTTACCCCTTGGGGGCTCGGATGTGTGACACTTGTCACCATCCCGTGCCACGGTTTACCTGTTTTGCTTGCTTAAGCTGTTTCGTTTACGGTGATCGACCGGTTTTCCGTTGAATATTTACGGGTCATCTACCTCTCGGCTTCTGACACGTGTCACGAGATTCAGTGCTGAGTCGGCTCTTCTCGGCCACACAAAACACGACACGTGGTTTTACGTGCCACATCAATAACAGTGGTGTTGTACGTACTTAGCTAGAGTTGATGTTGTCAAGGGTTAAGACTAATTTTTTCATTTTTGTTAACGAAAATTTGTCAGAATAGAACTTTTTAAAAACTTTTTTGAAAAGGGGATGTACAAAAAAAAAATTTTGCGAGAAAAGATTTTTTTAAAAAAATTATGCAAAAAGGAACTTTAATAGAAAAACTTTGTGAGAAGAGACCTTTCTCGTACCATTGCTGCCTTGTTGGTGTTGATTGCCTTTCTCCTTGACGTGCTTTCTATTCACCCTTTTTGAAGCACGTTTCCTACATAAAAGTTGTAGATCTCAGAATAATATATAAAATAGAATGAAGAATTCCATAAGTTGGAGTTGTTTTGTAGGAGTTATGCCTTCTACAAGTCAAAGTCTACAAAGATCCGCCATGGTAATTTTTAATTTTTTTAGATCTTTTTTTGCAATTTCTTTAAAAAGGTAGGTGTTAATTAGGAGAATTAAGTGTTAATTAGTTGAATTAGGGTTATCACTAACGGTGTTAAATTATTTAACGGTTTTTGGGTCATTAAGGGTATTTGATCAATTTTTTTTAAAACTCAGGGGTACCTGAAGAATTAAAAAAAATTGAGGGGTACATGAGTAATTAAGCCTAACCTCAGGCTTAGTCAGGTCAGGAAGGGTGGATGAGCGGTCAACCACCACCATGRGGGTGTCGCCGCCGACGTAGCAGAGGGACTTGTCGTGCGGGGCGGGGGACTATGTGACCGCCATAGCTGCACATGAGGCGGAGCTTTGGGGTGGTTGTGGGGAATGGATCGTCGAAGTCGGTGGCGCGTGAACGTGGGGAGGAGTCGAGGGACTCCGGGTATGCTGTGGTTGGGGCGACGGTGGTGGTGGTTGCGGTTGTGGAGATGGATGATTAGTGGTTAATTGGAATGATTAGTGGTTAATTGGAATGATTAGGGGTTAAATGGGGTTATTGACTAACGTTGTTAGAAAAGTTAACGGTTTTTGGGTCATTAAGGGTATTTGATCCATTTTTTTTAAAACTCGGGGGTACCTGAGGAATTAAAAAAAACTGAGGGGTACATGAGTAATTAAGCCTAACCTCAGGGGTACCTGAGGAAAAATCCCAAGAATAATTATTACTGAGTACTCTCTCCATATCGTATCAATTGTAACGATTGAATTTTTTTTTTCCTATTAATATGATACGAAGAGTAGTCCGATATCAATTTGGCATGATATAATTCTAATTCTTTAAGGTTGTAAAAAACTAAAAAATCTCATGCGCGACTTTACCGCCAAAAAGACCAAAATAATTAAGCGGAAAATGAAAGTTCAATCCAACCGCCACAAAACTCCATCTTTCATTTTTCAATTGTCAATATTCGTCCACGTCAGCGATCCGTGTGACCCCCTATCATCCAATAAGAATCAACCTCCTCACCCTATATATTCGTTTCCCTTCGTCCTTTCCATCATCATTCTTTARCCCTTTTATCTAATCACAATCTTCMCAACTTTCCCAATCTCTCTCATCAAAATTCCTATTTTCTCTCTCTAAGAAAATCTCAAAAATGGCACCAAAGGCAGAGAAGAAGCCCGCCGAGAAGAAGCCAGTCGAGGAGAAGAAGACCGCCGAGAAGGCACCTGCCGAGAAGAAGCCAAAGGCCGGAAAGAAGCTTCCCAAGGAAGCCGGAGCTGCTGCCGGCGACAAGAAGAAGAAGAGAACGAAGAAGAGCGTCGAAACCTACAAGATCTACATCTTCAAGGTTCTCAAGCAAGTTCATCCTGACATCGGWATCTCCAGCAAYGCCATGAGCATCATGAACAGCTTCATCAARGACATRTTRGAGAAGCTCGCTCAGGAATCGTCGAAGTTGGCTCGCTACAACAAGAAGCCCACCATCACTTCTCGGGAGATTCAGACTGCTGTCAGGCTTGTTCTTCCCGGTGAATTGGCCAAGCARGCTGTTTCTGAGGGAACTAAGGCTGTGACTAAGTTTACTAGCTCTTAAGAGGTTCGGTGATATGCTAGGGTTTGTGGTTTGATGATTTCGATGTGTATTTTGTGGTTTATCGTTGTAGTTAATGGTTCGGATGATTGGAGGATATCTAATTAGGGTTAGGTATTAGGTTGTTAATGCTAATGTCTGTTTTTAGATTTCTATGGTTCAAGTTTTATTTCTGTATTGACTTGATGCAGATATGAAATACGATATGACTATTACTTAAATCTTGTTTCTGATTTTGTGGTTTGGAATTATTATTGCTTACAGTATATGATTTTAATTTAGCTCTTATTCTTGTAGTATTGTGTTGAATCAAACATAATTGCKATGGTAATGGAACATTGGAACTAGCATTTGAACTTGATTTGCGATAGTGGAACATAATTAAGAAGATTGCAATGTTATTTCCTTTTTGTTTCATATCTTGAATTGCTGAATTGTTAAATTAGATTATCAGTCATACAAATTGTTCAATCTAAACTGGCCTTTTAATTTATTTAAAACCTTGGTGATTATTAAAAGCCTCAAATATCTGGTTAAAATTCTGAACTCTTAATTGATAAATTGTTAAGGACTTTGTGGTAATGGAGATTGTCTACCTATAGCTTTATACTGTGGCTGCTCATGAAGTGTTGGAATAATGCCTTTCTTGGRTGTGAATTCTTGAAACCTATGAATTTCCTGTGAATCATGTTGCCATGTTGAGTTACAGGGGCATTGGACTATTAAGTGTTGGAGTAGAGCTTAGAACCTTGTTATGAAGTATTAAGCTGTTAAGGTTAGTTTTCGTGAATTCTGTAACCWTTTGGTGTTTGACTGAGTATTGACATCCTGATTTGTGGTGGATTCGCATGAATCYGCATGATGCTTTTGGTATATTTGTTCTTATATGGGTYTAATCTTTGTGTAGAACAGGTAGGTTAAATGGTTAATGTTTATYTTTTGTGATGTAGAAATATATGCAAGTATAAGTGTAAGGCTTTATATTTTCTGGTCTTCACTTTCTGGTGATGATTACTTAAATACAAGTATATGTAAATGTTTGGTATGGAGTCTTTTTATTGGGATGGATAGATGTAACATGTTGGCGTTTGTATAGCDAGGAAGCAATTGAGAGTTTTGAAGGYTGGAATTGTGATTGAGAGTTAACACTTAACAGTGGTGAGGTTGAGTAACATTGCAAGAATTTCTAAATAGGATGGTGTATCCGATGAAGTTTAAGGAGCCTACAGTACAGTCAAGGGCTTGCTATGGGGATACGATGGTTACGTTTTTTTGAATTGCTAAATGGTCTTAGGCTTCTACTATGCTAAAGGATAGATACTAATTATAATTGCCATTCCTGAAGGGGACTTGGTCTCTCTGATGCCTAATTATTGCTAAATATGAAATTCGGTTCTGTTATGCTTTTTATTATGTGTATCTTTCGTTCACATTTGTAATTTGTAAACCTTGTTCAAGTGCTTTTAACATGTCATTGATTGACCCCTCGGTTTAAGCTGAATTTGATTTTTCCGTTGTTTTATTGGTTTAGCATTTAATGATGTAGAAGACCATATTAAAGTGATTTTGGTCGTTACTAGCATTTATGAAACATTTTTAGTTTAGCTTCAGCTGCTGTAGTTACTCAATGACCAGCACTTGAGAATTGAGATAATATCCGTTTATTATCAAATTGTATGCTTTAGTTAACCCGTTTATGAAGACTGTTTTCCCTACAAACATCACTTAGCTGCCTCTTACTCCTTTCCTCTGCAGTTTCTTTGGAATTGATTGATCTCTTTGCCTATTCACCTTCTGCATTGCCTGATTTCGAATAATCCATCGAGTGCTATATTCTGTATGTGTATGCTACAAAGAATGGATTTCACGTGGTCACTCCCTTTAGCAAATGAAGAAGACAATGCAGGAGTGCTTGATTAGTTTCTGTAACCCTGTTTTACAATTTTCTTATTTTCTGTGATCTGATGCTTTTTGAATGTTTTGCTGCTTTATGTGTTTATGAAAAGTAGTCTATTTTATACAGCTTTTGTCTTTAATTGCCACTTTAGGTTCATGATGTTGGTTAGTGATGGACCGGGGTAAGGTATATGTGATCTGGTCCCTAGATCATACATGAGCTTATAAATGGGTAGGCAATCAGTACTTGCATTAATTAATACTAATGGGTTAGTGTTGTGCTGTTTATAAAGGATTGTAGACTTAGTTTTACATTTTCCCGTCTTACCATGAACTGTCATGCATGATACATCCTGCTCTGAAACAACAAGTTTTATGCTTAAACCATTGTGTCTTCTATAATCTGGTCACATTCTTACTGCAATATTATGTCATAACACTTTCTTCTTTTACCAAGTATGATGCATATGATTGGCTCCCCCCCAYCACARACAAMGAATTTTCTGRGAACCGCCTSTTCTGCATATWGATTGTGTTGCTAAATCTTGTCATTTAGATGCCTTTTGTATTTAAGAATCCTATCATCAGGGGTTTGGCTGAGCTTGCGCAAGTTGCGCGATAGCACAAGCCCTAAGAGAAAACTAGAAAAGAACCTAAAAATGTTTAGATTAATGTAGGGCCCGTGTTTAAGAAATCGCAAACACCTACAAAATCCTAGCTACATCCTAATCCTATCCTTGAACCTGCCTCCCTGCCTGTCATATCTTATTGGAGCAATTCAATATTGTAGTGTTCGAGTTGTGCCGTTTTTGTAGACTCGTGGTGTATGAGTGTAGTGACTATATGTGATTTCATACTTGATTTGTTTTGAAAAAATATTTGGTCAGGAGTCAGGACACTAGTCTTATGAGGTTCAAGTTTTGGGCGGAGTTATTTGTGGAGCTGCAGACATAGGTAGGGTTGCACCTGAATAGGTGGGTTTAGAGAGGCTTGAGTTAAATTGTTGAGGGCCTTGTGGTAATGGAGATTCAAAAGGATGGAGTAGAGGTGGACAAAGTCTAATAATAGTGAGTGCAAATCATCAAGTGTTGAGTTAAGATTGCAATTTATGTGGGTTGGAGGGGRTGATGAAAAGATTGGGGCTTGAGGGATTGATATCACATCGGGATTATCCATGGTTAATTAATTAGACATAGAAGCTTCAATCAGTTTTATCGGGAGTAATATTCTTATTGCTGGCTTTTGAACTGATTGGCTTTTGACTGTTGTCATACATTCTGCATCTCATGCTGCTCTGTTTCTAATTTAACTGATTTTCTTGTAATTGAACACCATAGCCACCCCCACCCCACCATCTTTAATGTGCAAGGCTTACTCTGTGTGTTAATGATATCATTGAAAGGGATGCAAGATTTCCTTTTTTTTCTACTGGAAAGCTTTGTGCACTTTGATACTATATTTTTATTCAGGGTGCATTTGCTGTGTGCTTCTTGGAATGGTTAAAGGTATGTTGTGTGTTATCTGCCTATGTTTTGTAAATTCTGACACTTTGAATTTGTATATGCAGAATTTATGGATTGCAACTTGTAGTTTCTGGGATTTTTTGTTCAAAACTATCTAGTTTTGATATGACTTTGTGAAAAACTACCTAGATTCCAATTAATTGTCCGTATTACACTATTACCTATTCTTTTATTGACTCATACCTTGACCAAGGTTCCTACATTGACCCTTTTTTTCCTGGCTGGAAAATGTCACATGACTTAATTAAATACCTTTTCCCCTATTCTCCCCCTTCCCTAACCCATGCTGTCATAATCTCCATTATCCCCCACTCCTCTCCTCAATTAGAAGATAATTTCTGTTTTTTGGGTGTAATTTGAGGCCTTTCAAATCCTCAACAATAATGGAAAGGGGAGAATGGAGGGAAAATTGGGGGGAAAGGGTTTAATTGAGTCACATGACATTTTCTTGCCGGAATTTGGAAGTCAGTGCGGGAGTTTAGGTCAACAAAGAAACTGTTTTTGACAACTAATTGAAATATAGGTAGTTTCTTGCAAAGTCAGTCCATAATTAGGTAGTTGTGGAGGAAAAAAAAACACTGATTCTGTAAATGAGAAGTAGTTAATAATACATGTTAAACTCAACGATGCTTTTGAAATGTACAAGCCTTCTATAATTATTCTAGTGGTTTAAGATCAAGAGTTTCAGAAAATCCTTCCAAGTGTCTAAGCTTTACTTTTACTACTAGCTGACTACCCAAGTGTCTAAGCTGACTACCCAAATTTTTAGAGTCTGCATGCCTTCATTTTAGACTAGCTGACTACCCAAGTGTCTAAGCTTTCAAGCCTCGATGTTTGGATGACTGAATAGTTCATACCAAGGATCAGGAGTTGTGGTCACTAAAACAGCAAAACATAATTTACTACTTATATGGAGGTGCTTTCCCATCAGATTTGTGTTCTGGACTTCTGGTGCATTTCATGTGCAGCTGGTAATACACTGCTTGAGGATTGCAGCAGCATCTTCTACACCAAGTTTAAGGAACTAGGGAAGGATATTATAATTGCCATCTAAATACCGGAGAGCTTTCAGAGATATCTATAGAAATTTCTTCTTGCAGACATCTCAGAGGTGATATTCCATGTTTCATTAGGAAAGAAAATCTTCAGGTGAAGATCGAGGAAAGTTGTAATTGAGTATAACGAAYTAAGGAATAAAGATAAGATAAGATAAGGCAATACAATATTTAGGAATAATGCAACGTAGATAATGAATTGAGTGTTAAGGGGTAAATTGTGATGCGAGTCAAGCCTATAAACTTGGCATACTCACGTTGTTTAGTATCTTTATTATTAAATCTATGTGCTTATCTGCTTGCTTGTGGAGGACTATATCATTCTCTATGATCACTATATTATATCTACAATTGCACAGAGATAGAAGTTTATTAGTTTATTACGAAGTATCTTGAGTAATGTAAAGGATAGGGAAAGGAAGTTAAAGGAAACGAAGAGAATAGAAAAGGAAAAAAACCATGATTTCCATGTTTGATTAGATTTTTTTCCTCCAGCTTTGGGAGGAAAGTGACCTAAACTTAACTGGCAGTTGAACTGTTCAAAACTTGGCATGCTCAAGTTAGCTTGGCTTCTTTACCTTTTAAGTCTTTGTGGTATGCGTATGTATAAGCTGAAAGAAGAGAGTAATTTTTCTCATTGCCTGCAAATAATATAAACTACCAGAGTCTTGGGGTTGCAGAACCCTTTCTTACACAGGGAGAACTTTGTTGGTTAACACAGTGCTGATGACTCTGCATTCTRACTGGGCTAACATCTTTYTCATCCCTAAAAGAGTTCTTGGGGAATTTTATTTGGGATGGGAAGCCTAGTTCTGCTAGGATTCCTTCCATTTCTTGGGATATCATCTGCAGGCCTAAGAAGCAAGGTGGATTGGGAGTACAAGATTGCCATCTTTGGAATCTAGCTGTTTTAGGGAAGAAAAGCTGATAGTTTGTGGCCTAAGGGTAAAGAATGGAAGAGAGTCTCCTGTAAAGCTGGGGCAAGCTGGACATGGAGACAAATATGGCAAGTGAAAGAAAAAAATGGTTATAGCAAGGCTGAAGGGGTACACTGTTTCTTATCCTGAGGTTGATTGGTGTGAATGGGTTTGGAATAGAGTAAATATTCCAAGACACAAATTTATTTGTTGGATGATCTTATGGAGAAGAATCAAGGTCAGGTCAACTCTTAGAAGCAACAGGATGTTACTTGTCCTTTATGTCAACAGGCTGAAGAGACTGTAGACCATCTATTTTTTGCATGTCCATATGCTCAAGCTTGTATCCATTGGTTGCAGAAGAGATTGGAGCTATTATGCTATTATGCTAGTAATACTAGTAATCAGTTGCTGAAATTGATGCCTGGCAGGTTCAAGAGACAGTCCTATTATGCTTGCTATGCAGGTTTATGCAGGTTTTTTTTTTTTTTATAGATCCTGATGCTGCTGTTGTGTTTGTAAGCATCTGGTGCCAACTGTTTTGTTGCTGAGGCTGATCATAACAAGATGATAAATTAAGATGCACAACTCCTGACTTAGTTGTATATACAGCTTTGGCATCTGCAGTTTCGTCATTAGTGCGGTGATACATTGTTTAATGGTAATATGAAATTAGACATTTTTATGATAGTAGATTTAGTGATGGTGATTAACCATAGGCCACAGTACATAAGCTGCAAATCTATTTTGCATGAAGCAGTATTTTATCTCTGTTGATATATTATGCCTGACTGAATTTCCATTGTATATCCACAGCCTAGGAATGAGCAAATATCTACCTGAACACAAAGAGCGAGAGCCAATGGGATTCAGCGACAGTGACGAGCCATGGACAGCAGCTAATTCAGGAGTCTCTTATCAATACCCTAATGCACGCCTCTAGGGATAGGTTGCTGAAGGACTATTTTAAACTTGTAATTTGATATTTGAAGTTTTGAACCTCTATGTACTGAATTTTACTGTGTGAAAGGAAAAACAAAACATAGCCTTACAGTACTTGGGGGAGAAAGAAAAAAACAATTAATCAACCATAAAAGAGTTACAAGCATCCATAGCTACTAACTACTTGTTCATATTTTATTGGAAACTTGGTACGAGTGACAAAAACAAAACTTTTATACTCCGTTCATCTTTAATTAGTTGCTACATTTGACCAAAAATAATGAAAGTTTTTTGTTAAAATGTAATACTTGAAGTAATAATGACGGAGGAGCATCATACAATTTTAATTATAAACGATGTCAATCTTGCACATCGGATGAGCCATCTCATTATGACATGGTAAGCATAGGGTTGCCCAGAAACCCTAATCACATCAATTGTCACCGGTTCCACTCCAGCTGCCCCAACTGCCGCCAACTCAATTCTGATATCGCCAGAACAAAAATAACCAGGAGTCCAACACATATAGCTCGATTAATGTCAAAATTTCCTGATAAAATTCACTTTGATTGAAGCTGCCATATCAATTAATAAAAGGAGTACAAAAATGCAGGCATATCAATTTGTTRAAGTTCCTGAACTTATTTTTTAAGAATCTACTACAAAATGAAAGTATGCTTGAATTGATTCAACCACATGATTTCACTTCTAACCCACTGATTTGCAAATATGTTTCACACTTACCACAATCAATTTTACCGAATTTGCATAAAAATGAAAATTATTTACAGATCTGAAACCATTAAGTGTTTGGACATTCAATTAATTTCAGAACAACACCCTTGGCATGATGTTCTAACATCCAATTAATCAATTAAAACAAGAATCGAACATTCAGTTACTCAATTAACATGAGAATCGAACATTCAATTACTCAATTAACATGAGAATCAACATTCAATTACTCAATTAACATGAGAATCAAACATTCAATTACTCAATTAACATGAGAATCGAACATTGAATTATACTCTCAGTTAGATCAAACCTTCATTTGCACAATTAAAAACATTGAAGAAAAGAAATAGACAATTGAGGGAATAATTTGTATTGTATCATTAATGCTCAACCATTACAGAAAAGCGAATCAATCAGACATTGACCCAATTCCAATACAACAAACTTCCCCTTTCAAAATAAAATATCAAACCCTATTCTGGATTACCCTAAATTCAACATATCCTAATAACAGTAAACTTCACTACATACAAATCCATCGCATAAAAACACAGAACCAAGTGACTTATATCTAAGCCTTCTTGGGAGACTTGGTTGCCTTTGAAGGAGACTTTGGCTCTTTCGCGGCCTTCTCGCCGGTCTTCTTTGGCAYCAACACTGGGTTGATGTTTGGAAGAACACCACCGTGTGCGATTGTCACGCCTGAGAGCAGTTTTCCGAGCTCGTCATCGTTCCTCACAGCGAGAAGAACATGCCTTGGGATGATTCTGTTCTTCTTGTTGTCTCTTGCTGCGTTTCCTGCCAATTCCAGAACCTGAATTTTCATACACAAAATCAATGATTAGTGATTCATTCATTCATTCATCAGATCCTTCAAACCTCAACAATTAAAGCGAGATAAAGAGATTCTCAAAAATTCATGAATTATCTATCATACTCCAGATCCTTTAAAGCACAACAGATATGAAGGAAATTAAAGCAATAAGCAAGACATTCCGTCTATGAATTAAGCTTCTTCTCGATTAGCTCTTTTTAACGAAATCAGAATCGCATAAAAACAAAAGATCTAAAACAACAACATTTCATTCAATAATCAAATCAGAAAAGCAGAAATTTGATAATCAACAAGAAAACATCAGAATAAAAGTCGAAATCAAAACAAAAAAGAGGTAAAAGAGAGGAGAGAAGAATACCTCAGCAGCAAGGTACTCAAGAACAGCAGCTAAGTAAACAGGAGCACCAGTACCAACACGCTGAGCATACCTCCCTTTCTTCAAGTACCTCCCAATCCTTCCAACTGGAAACTGCAAACCAGCTCTAACAGACCTAGTGACTGGCTTCTTCTTGGGACCTCCTCCCTTCCTTCCTGCTGCTCCCTTCTTCGCCTTTCCTCCGGTTGTATCCATCTCTCTTTCTTTCGAGCTTTCTCTCTCTAAAACAATGAAGGTTTTTGGTGTGTTGAGATGATTTTAGTGTGAGAAAGAGAGTTTGAATTGTTGTGGTGGGATTTGAGTGGAGGGAAGTGCTTTTATAGTGAGGAGGGAGGAAATGTTGGGTGGGAAGGATCGCGAGTTTTGGCCGTTGGATTTCGGCGGATTGATGAGTTGGATTTGTTTGGGGAGCGATCCGTGTGCTTTTGGATGGACCAATCAGATGCGAGTATGAAATTTTTTTGAATTTTCTTTTGGAATTTATAATCCCGCCACTTTTTGTTGACGAAAATTTATACAGTTGTATTGTACGCCTCTTTACTCTCTCTTTTTTGGTTTTTTTTTAAAAAAACAAATCAAAGTTTTACTATCCGGAAATTAATTGGGCCATGAAGTAATCATCATTAATTACTAGCAGTCTAGCACTATAAACTAGGGCTGGTTAACAGATCAGGTCGGGTTGGTTTCATGTTCGGATCAATAATAAACGGGTTGAAACTCTATCAACCCAAACCTAACCCGTTTATTAAACGGGTTGAAAATCTCAACCCTAACCCYWCCTYCTTATTAAATGGGTCACCCACTTAACCCGTRTAACCCATTTATGTATTATAMTTTTTATAAAAAAATATTTGTAATATTTATAATAATAAAGGTATTTGTGTCGAAAAGTTATATTTAAAATGAGAATATGATTCAATAAATTATTTATAATAGATCTTTAGATTTAATGAAATTTTTGTGAGTAATTTTCCCATTTTAAATATCATTTTCTTATAGAAATTTATTAAATGGGTCTTATCAGGTTGTTTTCHGGTTCAAAAATCAAACCTGAACCTAACCCYTTTAATTAAAAGGTAAAATCAGGTTGACCCGTTTATCTAATTGGGTCGAAATCTTCACCCAAACCCATTTATTTCAGATCGGGTTCGTGTTCGGTAAACGGATTGGGTCAGTTTTCCCCAGCCCTACTATAAACACCCGATGCGTGCGTTTAGTTTATGGATTTATACTTCTTATTAAACAAATATTTAATTAGGAAAAAAATCATGTAGTTGGGTATATTTTCAAATTAACAATGCCAAGAGTTATTCAGATTTTAAAATTTTCGATGTAGGCTTTTCATTTCAACTGAATCTCCGTACAATGAGATAAAATTGAATAATTTTAATTAAATGACTATTTATATTGGCATACTCCGCACAATTGGTACAAATAATGATATTGAAATATGTAGTTATGATTTAGTAGATGTGATCATGGATCGGACCGGGTTCGTGCCGGGCTTAACATGTTAATTTAGGGCCTTTAATCGGGACGGGCTTGGAATCGGGCCTAAAATTGTTGCCCAAAGACCGATGAGTCGGAGCGAGCTTGACGGGTTTTTCGAGCCGGGCCCAGAATATTAACTGAAATGTGTAAAAAAAATAAAGATCAAAGCCCACCAAAATTTCGGGAAAATCGGACCGAACCCACCCCTGCCCGATTTCGGGCCGAAAATTCTTGTCAAAATCCCACTAACTTTCCGGGACGGACTTGTTTGATCACCTCTATGATTTAGTATCTATTTAATTCGGTATTATTTTCAAAATAATTTGCAATGATTAAGTGATATATTGCATGTGAATAATTAGTTTATTATGTAATTAATGTATTTTATTTGAATTTTTCCATACTAATTAATTTAGTTAATGAAATTAAGATTTTTTTAATATACTTTTTTCTATTGCTCAGTATGGAAAGTATAAAAAATAAATAAAAGATTTCACTTTAAAAATTAAGAGTATTCTAATTCTTTTAAATCATTAAAGGATAGTTAACGTCATTATAAATAGAGGGACATTGATGTCAGCAAATAAAGTGGTCCTGACTATAAATATTTTCCTAGTTATGGGTTGAGAGAGGGGGTGGTAGATGTTATCCGTCGATGCTATCCATACGGCGAGAGCTGACCTTCTTGGAAAATGTACGATCTTATCTTAGCACTTGTCCTTACCCTGGCCCAGAGTAAGGTGAGACTAACCTAGTCAACGTTGAGAATGTCCTGCCCTAGCAACTTCTAAAGGTGCTGACACATATGGTTGCACTAAAGGAGATATATTCTATTCGGATTATCTCCATCCGATTGCTTTAAAGTAAGTAGAATTTATAGGGAATAAAAGTAGCTAGGCTAGTGATAGTGCTCCTCAAGTAGTTGAGAAGCTTAGAGTAATGAATGCATCAAGGCATGTGCAATAAAATGAGTTTTCGGGGGGTACTTATTGACCAATCCTCAAAACCTTGGCAACACTTGGATGAGTGAGACTTGTTCACACATCAAAGCACACCACTTTTGTTCTTCTACTATTTAAGCGAGGAACGTCGGTTTTTGCTTTCCGTTCGCCCAGATTACTAATCTGTACACTTGCACGTAGATCGCTTTGATCCAATATTTGAAATACTGTGACAAGGATTTTCCATGTCACAATCAGCACCCAATCCTTGGGAAGCATAAATTCAATATGAATTAGTTTGAATCTTTGGGTTTGTTATATTTGAATTTGGTGTTGAAATTGTATTTTGATTGAATTATAATTTGTGTGTTTGTCTGATTTATGTAATTTAGAGTGTTGTTCTACTGTAATGACAATTGAATTAATTCAAAGAGAATTGTTCTTATCGCATTTGATCTTGAATGTATGTGTCTTCGTTCAGCGTTTGTTCGATGTGTTTGCGGTTGTTGGATTTTTTTTTAAATAATAATCGCCGCTTGAATTCACAATTGCCTCGACCATGCGTCTAGATTTCACTCGAAGGTCATGGTCTGTTAGCCAAATTATGCTCAACACACACTCTTGAGCATAGATGAAACCAAGTGACCATGATGTCTTGGTTAAATCAGAGCAAAGTTCATATTCTTATTCGTAGATGAACCAAGCAAAGAATCAGGTGTTTTGTTATTCTTATGATTATTGTTTTTTTATTTTTTGAAAGTATCTCTTATTATTATTACTACTACTATTACTACGGGTTTCAAATCCATCCCCATCATCACGGATGAAATATGAATTGTAATTTACACCGTCGCCCCATAATCGGGTACCTAAAACACATCTAAATAATATATATATATATTAGAATTGATTATTTTTTAAAAAAAAAATATTTACAAATTAACAAACTAATTTGAACAATAAAAATTACACTACATTTTCAATTTACATCACAATAATTAGTAAACTACTTATTTAAAAAAAAACCGATTAATTACATAGGGTTTGTGAATAATAATAACAACAATAATAATAATAACAATGACAATGACAATAACCATAGCAATGACAATGACAATGACAATGACAATGACAATGACAATAACAATAACAATAACAATAACAATAACAATAACAATAACAAACAATAACAATAACAATAACAATAACAATAACAATGGTCTTTGAGCATTACAAATACCAAAACTGGTCAATTGGCGAAATTTATGCGCACTGTCCATGCTCAATGGGTCTTTGTTATGCTCAAGGACTATGGTAGGAAGGCATAATCAAGACCCAGTTCTCATGGTACTTAGGTAAAATCAAGGCCACAATGGAAACAAGAGGGGAAAACACTAACCTGAGACACCGACATTGTAGTCGGACGACACAGTTTTGCTACCTCTGCCCAGTCGTCAAGTGGGGCCAGTCCACAAGTCCGGTCTGTTGTCAGGTTTCGGTCAGTCTAAGGTGGTTCAGTTTAGTGGAGGAAGGAAAGAAGAGATAGAAAATCAAGAAACAAAATAAGGGTATAATAGTCTAGGGTCCAAAAAATACGAGGCGATTATAAGGCTTTCGAGGCAATGAATAACACCCCAGTTATGGAGGGGAGCTCAAATAAATGAGAAAGGGTTAACTGATAACAACGATTTGTAAATCGCTGCCCACTTTTGCCTTTTTTTTTAAAAAAAAAGGAAAAGGAAGTCTAAATCAATAATAGCATACCAAATAGCTTTAATATCACATGGGTTAAAAAGGTAATGGGCCCATGTCATTTATCAATTCTAAAATAATATAAAATTACGTGGAAAATGTTTTGTACACTTCAGAAAATGTTTTGCTATTGATTAGACAATATTTTATATACACGAGACAATGTTTCATGAAAAGTATGAAATTGCGATTTACCAAATCGAGCTATTACTTTATCATTAAAGGTGACAGTGGATCGGAGATGATCGGGTGAGGTTCAATCCGCCTTCATTCGCTAGAGATTAATCCATCATCTTCCCACTACAATCCATATCCACACCATCCGTCATCCACGAATGAGTCGTGTGATTGGATTTCAATAGGTTTTTTATACATATAATAAATAATGCATAAATATATCATAAATTAGTAAAGAAAATACAAAAAATAATTTACGAAAAACAAAGCCATTACTCATGATTAGTAGTTAAAATTTGATATAAAATATATTTTAAATACCTTATTTTGATTATATAGTATATAATTTATATTGATATGTATATAATTTTATATAGATATATATAAATGTATGTGGATATTGTGGGTCTGGTGATGGATCGGTGGTGGGTTGGATGTATGCTCATCATATTCAACCCATCATGATTTCCTCATATCCATATTTTTTCGGGTTTTGTCCATTGTTTAGGTCGGATGGATGGAGATCGATAAGAAAGATGAGATTGCCAGCCTTATTTATATTCCTACAATAAATAAAGTTAGTCCTCATTCTCATATAAACAATGTCACTGTGTAAATAGCAACACAAAAGACCACTGCAGTTTTATAACTTAATACACAACAATCAAAAAGCATGTATTGTACTTCCCATATACAAGTACGGAGTATAAAATATATGGACTAATTCGTCTAACACACAATTTCATCTTTGCTTTTCTATTGAGTTATAAATACATTGGGCTTCTTTAATTGCATTATACATTTTAATCAATTTGTTTTGATTTTTAAAAATGCAAATTTAACCAATAAAAAAATAAAGAATATGTCTATTAAAAAAATATTTCTATCATGGAAATTAATTTCGCACTAAACATGATAATTAATGCATTAATCAACCAACAGTGAAAGCTCCACTACGCTTACTGGGTCAATGAAAACCGATTATTTAGGCATCAATGTGACAAAGAGTCGTGCAAGCTTAGACTATGTATCTCGAAAAATCAAGTTGTTAATTTCTCTAATGCTCCTACAACATTATAGACTTTGTACTGGACGATCTATGAGCGATCATGAAGGCTCATGGCTAGGATGCTGGTTCATTGCACAATTTCGGAAGAGTATCTCCTAAGTGGGGAGTCTACGTCTTTGTGCTAATACGAGTGCATTTTTTCATATTTCATTGATTATTTTTTTGTAATTAGTAATGATGTGTTGTATTGTTTTATATGGGAGATTAGTTTTACCCATACATAAAGAACAAGTTACAATTGAGTAATGAACAATCGACATATTTTTTCTTATTTGATAAAACATATATATTGCATTAGATTTCAGCACTCGAAATTTGAATTTAAAATCAAGTGGTTAGTTTTTGCACTCAAGGAAAATAAAAATTCACAACTAAAAACTTGTGAACAACAATCTCATATTCGTGAAAGGTCACTATAAATACTAGCTATTAAAAAAAACCCTTATAAAACACAAAACTTTAGTTAGCACCATTTGTGTTTATTTTGACGGAATTATATTAATAGAGTCCACATAAAACGACAAGTCGACAATAAATCAATTTCTCTCTTTCTCACTTCTTATCGAATCAACTTCCAAGTAAGTGTTTCAATTTTTTATTTTTATTATTTTAGGGTTTTTAGCAAGTTTAAAATTTGTTCAATTGATTTAGGGCTTTTACATTTACTATAAATTGATTTACATTATTGCAATTGATTTTGTGTTTGGGTTGTAATGAAGCATGTCGAACTTGTGACATGACGAGCTCCAATTTAGTTTAGATAAGTGTAACATATTTATTTATAATACAAAAATCATCTTTGTTGTTATTTTGCTGTCTTTCAGAAGTAATTCTCATAATGTGACAATGAGGGAGAGTTAGAAGGACTTCGAAACTTCGATGATTAAAGAGTTGTAATGGTGACAACACTAACGAGTGAGAAGAAATTGATGGAAATTGGAGGAGTGAAGTAAGAAGAGAAGAAAAGTTATATTATCTCAATAATGAATTGAGGCTAATGGGGAAGAAGTTATATACGGATGAGAGTGAAGACTGTAAATGAAGAAGATGAGGATTAAAGAGGAAAGTTGGGGTGGTGGGAGGGAAAATCAATAAGTGAGATGAGGGTATATGGTTTTTTTCAAGCATGTGTACTAAGAAAATCGAAAGTGAGGGCAAGCTAACATAATCCGTCAAAGTTAACAGCTAAGGTGTGTATTAAAGTTTTCTGTTTAATAAGATTTTTTAATTTTTTTTCATTAGGTAGTTATTTATAAAGTGATTTTTTATAAAGTAGTTACTAGATAATTTTCCTTATAAAAAATTGTATGAATAAAATGGTAGAATCATCTGCTTGCTTAACGACTCAAATCAAAAGTAGTTGCAATATCATATCAATGATATCATCATATATTCTACTGAAACTCAGTTTACTCTCACTTTAAAATTGACACATGTCGCGCTAAGAAATTGTTGAAACACCCTATATTTGTTATAAGCATTTTCGTTGTAACTATTATAAGAACACATTTTCAATGTTATTTTACACAATGTCAACATCAATTCCCCATACACAAAGCAAAATCCATAGGACTATTATGAAAAAAAGTCTTTGAGTAAACTTATTTCGCACATCCATAAGAAATCTACACTCCAATTTCGAGACTGCCAACTAGTGGAGTGTGGGGAATCAGAGGTCCTTTGAGCATGGTAAGAATATCAGCATCACGGCCTTCACGGATCGACTTGGGAGTGCCGGGCGCTTCAGTACTTCCACAGCTTTCTAGGTCTGAGGTTGTTTTACAGCAAGTGTATCCACASAGAAAATTTTCCTGTTATCGTCGTTCGCTCTTGGTCATGTTCTCGTAGTAGAAAGAGCATACCCCCTCATCTCTTCTAACAAACGCGGTCTGTCACAGCTCTTCCTTTTATCAGTAGTTGTAGGCTTGTAGCTCAATATCATCGACGTATGAACTTGGGATCGCATGGTTCCTAGAGTTCTCCATATCATGGCCGGTGGGTAATGGATATCTTCTCTATTACATTATCAATCCATTAAGAACTAAACATGAACAAGATTTATAAGCATAAAATCTAGATGTTTTACAGGTGATGATTACAATTACGACGTTGAAAGAAATTCTCATAAGCCTTGCTTGTGAGCATAGTGGACACGAATATTTCTTCCATCCAACACCTGTTTGGTAGGAGAAACAGGTTTAGCTGGCAACAGCCGCGAAATTGATGAGGTGAAGGACTAAGGATTTAGTACATGACTTGTGAACCATTGAAAACTAACCTGACCATCCATTAATTCTCGAGCTGATGCAGCAGCATCTTCGGAAGCAAACTTCACAAATCCGTAACCTTTTGATTTTCCAGTGACATGGTGACATATTACTCGAGCTACAAAATACAGAGACAAGTAAGAAAAGTAGAAAATTGCAGTGTACTTTAATTTACATTTCTAAAGTTGCCAGCACAAATGTTCTCAACAGCACAACTACATATTTACCTTCGATAATGTCACCATGCTGAACAAAAGCATCTCGTAATACAGTTTCGTTTGTATCGTAAGAAAGTCCTATATCACAGAGGAAGAACATGATTGAAACCTGATGAGTCGAAAAGAGTTCATGAGAAAACATCTTACAACACAAAGGACGACAATTTCGAAAAATAACATGCAATTAACTTATAATTTTTTTTCATAAAAAAAAATGGGAAAATCAAATTGAAGAAGATGTTCACCTCCAACAAACAAGTTTGTGCTAGCATTTCGGATGAACTGTTGTGTGGAGGGGGAGGCTATGCGCCTACAACACATCACTCTGTTCAGCATTGTTATGCTTAGCTAGGATGAAAGTAAAGGAAAACGAGGCTGCTTATCGTCAATGCACTGRGACAAAAAAAYGAAAACCAYTTAGCATTATCAAGCAGACTGAAACACAATATCTGTTCCACACAACTTTAACTTAGAGAGGGATAAATGTGGATCAAACACTAAAAAAGCCGAGTTAACATGATATGTAATAAGTAGTGATTATCACGAACTAGCTACCATCTACTTTATTAGTTTCTAATCCTCACAACTTGTTGCTGWTTCACATTCGACATATCATATGAAGTTACACAAGAACTCATTTAGGGTGTGTTTGGTGTGGATTTTTTTATGCAATGAAACGGATTCAACTATCCCACTCCATTAAAGCTTGTTTGGTATAGACTCAGGGGTAAGGGATACCGTTACTGAGGGGTAACGCTTTCCCCCTTTTGATTCCTCTTTTCGACCAACGGAAACAAATAGTTCTCGCATCATTGTTTTTCTTGTTTATCTTCAATTCTACCAATCTAAATAACCTTATGTCATCATTCTCACTATCATCCTCACATCTACGTCATTTTTTTAAAGCTCACCAATATGATCAAGATCATGCATTTTTCGCTCTAAATTACAATAGCCAATCTCAGCCGGTGCATGTATTTCTTCGAGTATTTCGTTCAAAATCAGAGCTTTTTCGAACTGATTCCTCTCTCAATCTTCAGGCCTAAACATTGATTAAATGCTTCAATAAAAAATCTTCATAAATCAAACTCACTTGATTATCTGCTTTATGAAATAAGCAGCAACTCACTATAAAATGCAAGTTGGGGAAAAAGGTAGCGTTTTATTCTTGATATCTCGTGATGAATGATGATTTGGTTGTCACTTTGATGAATTTATAAGAAAGATGATCTCTCAATGTTGATAACTGTGATTTTTATTTTGTGAGTGCTGTTATTTTTTATGATGAAAAGAAGTAAAAAAAAAAATAACAAATTCAGCATTTATCGTACTGGACCATGAATTACACAGGAGAAAGAAGAGTAATGATCTATACACATCTTCAAATAAATCCTTTCCCTTGAATACTTACCAGACAAACAACAAAGAGGGTGCCAGTGGTGCACTTACTATAACTACTATTTCATTTCCATTAACAACACCAACACAATAATTAAGTACACTTTTATTACATTTCCCCTCCTTATCAAAACCTTTCCATTTCATTTCCATTATCTTCACCAAACCTCTTTAGTCAATAACACTTCATTCCTAGGTCGATAAGGGATAGGAGCGAGTATCCAAACATGAATCAAAGATGGGTAGCATCGCATTCGAGCAACTCAATTGAGCACACAGGCAAAGACAAGGCCATTATACAAAATAAAAAACTACTAAGTTAAGTTATGCGACAATAGAATATGACATTTCACGAACATGTTGATATGCATTTTATACAATATTTGGATGCACAAACAATTGGTTCCAACAATTTCCCTAAATTATACGGTAGGTACCATAAAAAAAATTTGTGCACATAAGCAATGATCGACGTTCAGATTATAACGCTGAGGAGCGACAAAATGTACCTGAATAGTGGAACTGGAAACTGAAACCGCAGGGTTGTTCAGGGAGGAGCAACAAACTTCAGTTGACTGAGTGTGAGGATATTGAAATAATCTGAGTGAACTGTAGTAAATGCAGGTCAATTTTTTGCATCAGTGAATGGGTCCTAGATCTTGAATGGATGGGCTTTGCCAAACTAGAAGGCCTTAATCCAATGTGTATCCTTAATGGCTTCGTATTGTTTTGAAAGTTAAACAATTTTTATGGAAAACATTTTATAGAAAAAATATTTCATGAAAACATTTGATTTTAAAAAAAAAAAAAATTCCTTTTGTTTGTTTGAATTAGAGGAAAACTCATGAAGGAAATGGAAATGAAATAGAAATGAAGGGAGGATGCGAAAAAGAAATGAATAAGGAAAATATGAATGGAAGCAAAATTGTGACATTACCTTCTCTACAACAGGAAAATGATCTTTTCCTTCATAAAAGTGACATTTTTCATTTGAGAAAAAATGATTTTCATCCCCCTTCCAAAAAAACAAACGGATAAAAAAGGAAGAAAGTCCTTTTTCGAGAAATATTTTTCCTTTAAAACAACATAGCCTAAATTCTTACTAATACGGGTAAGATTAATGTGCTTCCAATTAAAGATTTAACGTCACTCTGTACAAATAATAAATTGTACAACAGTATATCTCATCACTTAGATTGTAACACATAACTTGTACTTAAATGAATATTTAATCTTTTATAAGTCAAAATACGTGATGCGTTGCGATAACATACGTGATAATTGGTATAGTTCAATTTATTGAATATAATCTTATTCAAAATAATAAATAAGGATTAATAATATAGCCAAGCGTAATTATCTTAATTATAATACATTCAACTACCAAAGTAACCTTAACTAAATAAATTATTAAGAAGACTTATAAGAATGAAATTAAATTTGGTGATACCACTTAATTGTCACCTTTCTGAATCTTCAATAGAGATATAAATTTGTAAGCTATGAAATACATAGTTAAAGAAATTAAATATAACCCAGTCTAACTACACAATCATGATTTTCATAATGTTTTACAGAAGAAATTAATTAGTTGCTTTACATAAAAATAATGAGTTACATACTACTATGCAAAATCTTTTCATATGGATCCATAAAAGTATGAGTTTCTGAATCAACATCCAAACAATTCAAGTAAATCATGTGATTTCGAAAATCAATACCCATTACATTAAGAAAAATGAGTATACGTAACCTTAGGCTATGTAATAAGGCTTAGTACATGGAAAAGTAATTTTTTAATCAAATATTTACTACATTGAACTTTGTGTTATTTTGTATTGTTTTCACAAATTTTCACACTTATAGTACACAATATAATCTTCAATTTTTTATATTAACCCTTAAAGGCTACGATAACATTGTCATGCATACATATAAAAACATTAGAGTTGAATTGATGAATTCCGATGCTAAATTGGATCTAACGCAAGATCATTGCCTAATTTCGACGTATGGTCCTTCAAGCTATATACGAAATACAATATCAACTACTCGTGAATCAAAGTTATGTTGTACTGGCTCTTGTTTAAAGTTTATACCTCATGTAACGCTTCAAGACAAGGTAATGGTGTTCTTAGAGGATAGCTGCTAGTCTTGAAATTTTTTATCGCCAATTAAATAAGTACGGAGTGAAGCGGGTGAAAAGACTTTGACAGAGAAGACCACCACGTGTAAGAAATGATTGATGGAACGAATTTCTCTAATTCTCCGTGTCACGCATATGTCCATCATGATTGATCTTTGGCATACGAATGAAATAAGTTAGTCACGGGGGAACCGGGAGTTTATTGGTAGTGGGGATAATCAAAAATAGTATAAGCTAAAGGCAAGTTGTAGCATTATTCTTACCCCCCACCTCCCTAAACGCCCTTCTATTTCTATTTTATATTCGCTGTCTTTGCACATTCCCAACTTGTTGCCTAACTAAGCGTGTGATTATCGCCCCAAAAATCTTTCTCAACTTCTCCTGCTTTTTCTTTCTGCCTTCCTTCATTTCTCGGTTACTTCACCTCTACCGTGTCTTTATTCTCCTCTTTTCTCTCTCGCTTATTCTCTCTCTCTTCATCGTTTCATCGCCATGGTAATCTCTATTTTTTTTTGATCATGTGTTGTTGTTGTTGTCGAATTATTGTTGATTTGATTTTGTTTTTTGCTGATTTTTCACCTCGAGATAAAATTTTTGAAGTTAACTGTAAATTTTGCAAATTTCGAAGCTTTAAGTTTTGATAATTATTGCGATGTTAAGCTTGAATGTTCTTTCGATTATGGAAGTATATGCTTTGGCAGTAGGACTATGGAGCACGATCTGCGTTTGATTATGATTTTGAACAATTAGCTGGTGGGAAGAAGCTTACATGCTTTAGAATCGTGAAATGTTTGATCTTGATGTGCTGGTTGTTGTGTTATCTGCGATTGTGTGATCTATCAATGCACTTATTATTCATTAAGTTCGTAGGTTTACATTGGCAATTTTAGCTTTAAAAAATGGCTGTGATTTTGTTCTGGTTTTACGCTAGGTTTAAGTTGAATGGATCAGATATATTATAAACCGATTTCTGTATTCAGTATTGATAGTTTATTTCTTTGTTTGTTGTTGTTGTTATATTATTATTCTGTTTGAAATTTTGTGCATGCCTGCTCATTCACTCGTATTATTTCGCACAAGTTTTGCTTGTTGCTGTAGCTTCGTCTAGAATTAAGTTTTGTGAATTTTCCATGTTTACTTGACAATATTGGGCGATTTTTGCCGTTGTTATTGAAAATTCTTGATCATATTTTGCGTTGTCTATGAGTTTGTGTTCTCACGAATCAATTAGGTGTTGAGTGGCAAGGACTGTTTGGTTTCTGCCTACCGGTGCTTCGCTGAGGAAATGGCTAAATCGCATTTGATTCCCTTTTGTTTTACTTTTATTAGAATTTGTCCGTTTCATCATTGTCTTCTTCTGGATGTTATTTCTTTACTACTATCTGATACCTCAAGCAACTTTTGATGTCGGTACCTTAACAGATAGGGAATATGATTCTGAGTTTTCTGACAATTGATATGTACATGATGATTGATCATTATTTTTATTTCGGGAAGAACCCTCCATCGATATTGCCACACCTGAGGAGTATAACCTGCAGCACAACACTTTTCACAAGATAAAGTTCCATTCCAAGGGCTAGAAATGAACCTACAGTTGGGCCGAGAATCTGACATCAAAGCACAGTATTGGCCTAAGGAGACCTAGAATGCGATCATTCCCATTCAACTACCTTTCTCTACTGACTGTCTGTTGCTTTGTGGTGGTTGATGTGAGTGAGGGGATGAGGGAGGGACAAAAGAGAGAGAGAGAGAGAGAGTTGTTTTGTAGGAGTGGAAAATTGTGCTGCCTCTTCGTGGAGGGGATGCAAAGCATAGTAGAGAGCAGAAAGGACTCTGGATGACTGGCTGAGGAAAAATCTCCAGAAGGGTGTTCAATTATTGTAGAGGTAGGCGTATTAGAATTCCTTGACTTCTACTTTAAGGATTAGAAACATTTAATATAATGTGGTGATTGATAATATGAATTAGACAACGTTTTAGCCTATTTGGTCATTTCTATTTTTGACCATTCCTTTGCTTGTGTTCCCTCGTTCCTGCAATAAAAAAATGTAAGGCAGTAGTTTTTTCTAACTTCCAAAAGGCCAAAGTGAAATGATTCACCATCGGAGTCAGCTGATCTGAACTCTCTTTCAAATCGAATCTCGTCCTGATTTTAATATCTTGTTAAGAAATATCCAGATGCAAGCTATATTTTCTATTGTGTATATAGGAAGAAATGTTCAATAAATTTGTCTGCGATGTGTTGTGCAAAAATTTGAACTTGCTTTGATTGTCAATGGGTATTTTCATTAGTCGTCGTAGATGGGTTCAAGTTGCCCCTTCTTCTTATTTGTGTACTTTTATATTAGAAATTGCTTATGTTTCACTTAAGATATGGTAAGACTAGGGAATGGTGTATCTTTTGTACCCTGGTTATATGATGTACTTACTTTCTTGGTTAACTATTGTGGTTTTTGTATAATGTGTTCATGACTTTTTTTGTCATTCCACTAATTAGCTCGCAATCTTTTTTAAATGTGTTTCTACTCTGCAACTGAATTCACTGGGTTAGCTAAGTTATAATGTCTGTGCTGGCTTGTTTACTTTGGACTCGACATCGTGAAGTTGGACTAATTATAATTGTTTGGGCAACTGGCAGGCATAGCAGCTTCTGGGATGGCTGTGCAACGATGAGTGCCAGCTGAAATTTTTGGGATCTGAAAGCAAAACGAACTTACTGGTTATCGTTTAAGATCGAGAGAAACAAGAGCAAGGGTGTTGGAGAAGGTGGGAATCCAGCTAAAACCTTCGAGATTTTAAGTCTTCCCTCCGCTGCTTGATGAGTGCCGCTATGCTGTTTAATGATTTTGACTTTATTAACACGAGGAAAACTGCAAAAAGCAAGACTTCTTTCATTGCAATGGTAATTTAGTTGGTAGAATTTGCATCATGATTTAACTTAAAGCTATGGCTAGATTGATCTGACACATGTTTTGTGCTCCATAGTTTCCGTGAAACAGCGGAGAGTGAGGAGCAAGATGATTTATGCAAGTTCAAAGGAGTAGATTCAAGAGGGAATTGGCATGCGATTTTCCAGGTGACTGCAGCAAACCTGATCCCATCCAGAAATGGTACTGATTGGTCGTTCATTCCAGCCGAAGTTCGCGAAATACAGGGCTAGTCGTACAAAAAATGCATTTTAATCTTTTTTGTCGGAGCCGACACTCTTTTTTAACATGAAAAAGAAAAGTGACGTTAGTAGTTTTGTTGATGCTGGGATGTTATACTGTAGGTTGTCCCAGTATGACACTTGAGAATCTTGTGCCATTTAGAGGTCAACATTACATTTATATTTGGTATAAATTCAATTTGTCTAAGATGTTTGATATAGTGTGGGTTCAAATTGCTTAGTCTGTCATATTGTGTTTTCTATACTACAATTCCGCTCCTTTGGTTGAACGACAGCCTAAGCTCATCATTTAGATCTATTAGATCTTGCTTGTGTGAATCCTACATAGACATCAAGAGCAGGCATTTTATGCTTATTCAGTTGGCTTGCAGTTTGTGCATCATGCGGATGAGGTTCCTGATCATCCTCAAACATCTGACTGCTTTGGGCCGATTCACAATCTAGGTAGTTCTTTCACTTGTTTAGACTGATGCAGCTCTGTTTTGGATTAGGTTATTAAGTCGGAGTTTGCATTAAGCCTGTGTTAGTCAAAACTGGACATCAATTGGCTTTGCTTAATTAAATGTGCATAGTGCTAGACCTGAAGTACTCATGTTTAGACAAATTATTTGTTGATCTTCATAGCTAAATGGAGAGGAACATCAACCCTTCTTCAGTTTGATGAGTGCGTTTCTTCTCCTAGTCGCTGTTTTCAACCACCCCTAGCAAAGGCTAGACGCCTTTGGAGTGTCAACTTTGACTTGAAGATCAGGCGGTTAGATCTAGAAATGCTCGAAAGCTTTCTAAGATATTCGAGCATGTGCTAGCTTGATTTATAGGCACTAGTTCTCTTACTGTTTGTGCAAAAGGCTTATTTATGCACGTGACTTTTTAGTTTTGTACTTCGTATTTCATTGTCTGGCTAGTTCTGCAATATTGGTAACAAACAAATAAATATTAGGCAAAATGGAATTTAATAATCCCAAACTTTTTGCCCCTCTTCTCAATTAAATTGATCCAAGGTTATTTTCTTAATAAATCTTTTTTCAATACTAGATCTTCTTCATTAATGAGGCACTTAATCAAATGTTAGCAACTCTGCTTTAAGTAGTTGTTAACCGGTTTCAGCCAATCTTTTCTTTTTTTTTATTCATTGCCCTTGCATTAAGCCGGCAACACCACTCCACCAAGTGCAAACCATAGAACACCGTTCCCGCAACCAAAGCCAAATACGGCAACCGTTCTCCGTACGACGGCAGCGAGAGGAGTGAGGCGATAAGCGACGGGAAAGCGAGCAGCACGGTGGGCGTGATGTGGGAGCCGAACTCCCACGACAGTGCGCTGCATTTGTTGAATAGCAACAGGATGCGAGAACAAACAGCAGTAAAGGCCGAGGTACGATGTTTAGAGTGGGAATTAGCGACGGTAGGGTTTTGAGTGGTGCGAAGCGTACCCTGGGATGTGAAGATTGCGCGCGCGAAGGGAGGTTTAGGGGAATTGTGTGACGGCATAGGGTTTCGGGTGTGGGGATGTTTCTCGTGTTTGGTGTTTCTGTGGTTGGTGGATTCGGAAAGTAAGGGTTCGGCGGTGGGCCATGCAATTGAGGTACGTGGAGTTGAGCGATGGCGTGTTGTGAGGTTGGAGGAGGGCAGGGAACGGGAGTGGGTGGGTTTGTCAGGTGGAGAGAGGAAGAAAGGTGAGGGTGGGTTCCCTGGGAGAGATAAGCGTGCGTTATAATACGGGAAATTGTAAAGAGAAAAAAATAGAAAAATCCTTGTCTGAACAAGTAGAGGTAAAGATCCGTTTTGCGGATAATAGGTATTAAAATAAGGATTATTAGAAGAAATAAACAATTGGATCATGAAGAATTAATTTGAGAATGAGGGCAACAAGTTTGCGAGATTTATTTAATTCCTTTTCTAAATTATTAAAATAAAATATTAATTTTATACAACAATAGAAAGGATGAGATATGACCAAAATACGACTCCGTATTAAAGAAAAAATAACAATAATTCATTGTCCCATACTTATTTATAATAAATAAAATAAAACCAATTGTTATATGTTAATAAAATTTTGCAAATTATACACACAGCAAAGCAAAAAAGCAAATTCGGGTCTATCGCGACATTCAAATAGACAAAAAAATACTTGTTAATACGTGGATCGTTTAACCTAGCAAATTCTACTAGGTCGACGACAATGTTCATGTTCCGAGAACTTAGGAAATGTTTTGAGATCATGATCAACAGTACAATGTTAATTTTCAACATGTAAATTGTTCATATCTGTAAAATGAACGACTGTATTTTCAAAATATGACAACATTTCTATTTCGGAACGTGAACATTTCTAAGTTTGGAAATTAAACATTTGTCGGGACATGGACGAGACATGATCCCGAGGCACCATAATAGAACCTATTGTCATTCTCATTAATTGGTAACTGATCAAGCTTAGCCCGGTCGGTCGAAAACTTGTGGTGGTTTTGGGATAAAATTTTCAACTCAGTGCAACGGGCTTTGGGTGATTATACACGCCGATTAAAGGGTCTTATTTTGCATTCCAAGTTCGACCGGTCATGATCAACTCTCAATTGGGTATGAGAAACTTTTGAACGTGTTGGGGAAGATAAATAGGGTTTGAAAACTTTGAAGTTTTGATTGAATAAATATTGAATGACTTATTTTCATTCTCATTTTTATTTTTAAGTGTTATAATACAGGAAAAAATATATGGGGTTTTCTTATTGTTTCAAAGTTTGGCGTTCATCATCCGGTAAGATTTTTGCTCTAAGTGTTGATTAATTTTCTGGGAAATTCGATTTATCATTATCAATTGCATTTTTAACACGTTAGTGCTATGTTTTAAGGTTTTTTTTTGGGTGTAATTGAATGTTTATTCGTGTTTTTCAATTTATTCTTCATGACCTATTTTGTGCGAATTTCGATTTTGATTTTCAGCTTTTGATCAGTCAATGAATGTCGTAATTGTAACTTGATCCAAACCTAATTTTCTCAAATTTTGTGATCATATTGTGCGTGTAATTTAGCCTAATTTTTTCTCCATCTTTTGTGTTTTTTTTTATATTTCAATTGTGATTTTAATTTTCTCCCTACAATTTTCCTATCTGTTTGCTTTGTATCTCAATTTAATTGGAGCAATTATGTCTCAAAAAATGGGTGTTTAGGTTCTGGTTAGGTAGGGATATTTGAAGTCGTGGTTGATGATGTTGTAAGGTGAATTCTATTGATTAGCGTGTTCGAATTGGACAAGTTGATTGTGAACCCCTAAGATACCCTTACGTTTTCTAATTGATAAAGAGAAGCATGTCTCTTCTGAATTATAAGGACTTGATGTCTATATTTCTGTTTAGAGGGGTAGTCGTGAGATTCTAGAATGGTGGGTTACTTGGAGAAAATATTGCATTGTTTGACTGCAACATGTTTTAGAATCAAAATCAAACACCATGCGCAACAGCCAAATGTTGTGTCCCAAACATGCAAGCTCACACTGTTCTTCTACCTAAACAACCATCATCCAAGCTGTCAGATATGCTCAATCACAACCTTGCCTTTCTTGTACCATCACAAACAACATACCCATACCTTCTGTTGTATGATCCCCAAACAAAAACATTGTCACTCTCAACATTTCATTAAACCCACCATTTCAAAACCTCCTCAATGTAGCCATATTGAAAAACTACACTCCAATAAACAGGAGCATCAAGATACAACACAAACTGAGTACCCATTTCCTAAGCAGTATTCCATTATCTTCAGATTAATTTCGTATTAATGTCAAGTAGTAAAACCACAACTGTTGATGAAACATGGAGTTGAGGCATTAATGCAGGAAAGCTTATAAACCATGGCGCTGAGGGTAATAAGGTGGTGGGTCATGAAAGTCTGTTTGGCGAGAAGGACGAGGGTAAAGCAAGTAGGCTAAGATCCAAGTCCCATGAACAGAAGTGTCCTAGTCAAAAAATCAATGGAAAGTGTCTTCAAAGAGCGAAGTTCCAAACTTCACAGAGCATTTGATCCAATCTCATGTCATCTTCAATAAGAAGCGCTTTAAGGTCAAAATGGCTATATGTTATCTGATCATGGCGCACTAATCAAATCAGTACACCCTCGTCTTATCTTCACCTCTGTACGGAGAGCTCGCTTGATGGGAAGAAGCTGCTAGAAAGGTAGTAACCTAAGTCTTACCAACACTTGAAAAAGATGCTTAGGCACTATAGGCTGTTCAACGGTTGGGACTTGACCCCAATGCAAGTCATTCAAACTTTATACAATAAGCGAGAAGAGGTAATAATTGTCAGGCTCGTCAGTGATTGAGTTTAGAGAAACTCGATAGGTGCTAATGAGTTCGAATGCATGCATATCAGATGACTTGGATGATGACAATCGTCAACTTAGTTGATAAGAGAGCAGCCTTTGGTTAATAATTTTGTATTTTATTGCAGATCAAATTGACCCAAAATAATCATACGTGACCTAATTTCAGCATGACTTGAGGGGGGGCGATTACTTGTTAATTATACACCGATTGATTATTTGTACCATGAGACGAGTTGACGAGGATAAGCTACATGCGATGCAATATATTCCTATACAATTTCAAGCAGACACTTGACAGGGGGATACAGTTGTCTTACTAATTGCATTAATGTGATTTCTTAATAATTGTTAGCATTGCAACAACAGAAAAGGTAATATGACCATGAATGATAACATACCAGTTGTGCTTGGAGACTCATCTTTTCAAGTGCTAACAGATGCGACACTAACCTTTGGCATAAAGTCTATTAATTTAGCTGTGCACACCTATATGGCTTAGATCAAGAAGTTATGGTCAAACACAAATGGCTTCAGTGTGCTTAGAGATATAAGACAAACAATACATGCCATAGTAATGAATCAACTTTATTCCAAAGATATATGGAGTTGAATGGTCAAGCACACTGT
>SNQN01008210.1:0-21945 GCA_008642245.1 Bassia scoparia | reverse complement strand
AAAAAAAATGGTGGACCTTAAAGGATGCAAATTAAGAGGTTTTCACAAAGAAAGTGATCAAATAGGCAAATTGGAAGGGATAGATCAATGCAACTTGGTCAAAAATGAAAAATTATTTCCTAAGAGTGAATAAAGAGGTCTTAGCGTCTTAGGGGAGCCAAGGGGGAGAACTACAATGCATACGGATACTTCGTGGTGGAATGAAAAGGTGAAAGCAATAAACAAACACAAAAGGGAAAATATTTGTAGATAACTTTCCGAAATAATCACTTTTGAATCATGTTAGCAGACCCACTTATGGGACTAAAGCTTTAATTGATTGATTAATTAATCACAAAATATAAGGTTTGACTACTTTTTTTATTCATATACTTCCTCCGTCGACAATTATGCAACAAAGAGGTATTATTTGTGAGGTATAAAATATTCCTTTAATTCAAACAAAGTTGATGTAGGAAATATGACATCCATATTCTATGATTCAATCATATCACTTCTAATAACAAAATGCTAAAATTTGTAATTGATCCTGAACAAGCCAGCAATTAACCCATCATGGGGCACGTAGCTTAAAACTGCATGTTAAGCACAAAACTTGACTAGCATAAATCTGAATATGTTGATCCTATCTGGACTAAGAAAGCACGCAAGGGGCCACCACCTRTGCCCCAAACCTTGCACAAAAATCCATATAATAGACTGGCTTGTTTAATTTAGCTCAATTAACTATTACTTAGATAAGTTACAACAAAAGGCAAATATTTTTTATTCATTAACCAATCACAAAATTTTCAGTAAGTAAAAGTGGTGCTAGTTTTATTAATACTAATTTAATCAACAATAATCAAGATTTTAATGAATGAATATTAATCAAACAAATAAACAGGAATGATAAATAACCAAGATGTTGGGACAACATATTTAAGTTTACCAACTGCGGGGACACTTTTTTGAATATGATAACCTCTATGCAAATGTTCATGGAACTACATTCTCAAGCTCATGTTTATAATTTTTCCATGATACTATACTAACTTGGAAGTTTACTTTACTATATCTTCAAATGTGCCAAACATTTGACCCTCCAATATCAAACAATTATGGATAACTCACCGTTGGAGGATGAAAATTGTGTATAAAAACCTTTACAYCCTCTTTTCAGTAGCAAAGGTTCACACGAGCTCACTACACAAATATATTGGTCTAACAGAAACAATTCGACATTTAAATTGAAGTGAAGAGGTGATTATGCAATTGTGAGGTGAATATGCAACTTCCATTTACAGTCAGTCAGTCACTCGATCAAATGCTGCCTATGTACAAAAATGTGGTAGCTAACAAAATATTCTAACATAAAGATAGAATACCAAAACATTGTAATATAATAAGCATACCATCAATCCCGAAAAGTGACCTAGCTAAAGGTGAATTCATGGCAGTCCGAGCATTCGGAAAGTCTGAACTCCCAATCTCCATAACCGGCTTGCCTGGATAGAACATCATTGATGCAGGATTCGGCGTTGGCTGCGTCTGTATAAACATCGTCCTCCTTTGCCCTGTTCGCTAAATTTAATTAACAAAGTTCCAATCACACACATATATAATTATAGTGATTACAATTTACAAACAAGTAAATAAACACAACAATCAAAATTGCACTAAAAGATTCTAACTTGGCAATCAATTAAGAATTGCAAATCATCAATAAACAAACAATTAAAGGGAAAGATAAATAAGAAAGTGATATAGATAACCTAGAAAAAGCCACCATGGCTTCAAACTGGAATGATTAAGCGACGAAATCTTCGAATTAACAAAATTGGAATCAGTAGTAGGGAGCTTGGATGAAGATGTGAACAACAACCGAGAATAAATGCGTCGATTGYAATTGAAGACCTTGATAGCTTGATGAGCGAATCTCAGCTTCCTGATATCCCTCATGTTTTGTGMTTTAACTTTTTAAAAAACGACGCTTTGTTTGAAGAATGAATTGATCTAGGGGAATATCAGAACAATCCCATGTCATTATTGCAATTTTTGTGAAAACGTGGCAAACATCACATGGGCAACTAACTGGATGCTYGTTTAACTATTTTTCTGCCGTTCCGTAATATCCCTTCACCCCCGTTTTATTAATCCAGCCTAATTTTGACCCTGGTTAAGTTTGTTGGTGGTGGGTCCCAAAGCTTTATGTTTCAGAGTGCTGATGTTAGCAATCCGTTGTTTTCTTACAATTCATGTCCGTCTCATGTAAACAATCCAACGGCTGAATGGAGTCTTATTTCGTGTTGTTTATTTTTCAGCTCCATGGCTGTCAGGTGGAAATTTCTGCCTTGTTTGACTTAGAGAAATGTTAAATGCAACAGTCTGTTGCATTTTGGTCTTTTTCCGGGTGGGTCCCACAAGCTGTCAGATTTTTTATTTTTTTATTTTTTTTCAAATCACATTATGTTTTTTTTTTTTTTTTTTGCAAATCACAAAGGATATGCTTAAATGAATCAAGGATATACAAAATCACACTAAAATTGGTGAAAATGAACCAAGGATATGCTAAAATGAATCTAAGATATGACAAAATCACACTATTGTTTTTTTTAAAAAAAATAAAAAATTAGTGAACATTGTCGTGCAGCAGACGTGCGATGACTCGTTTGACTTACTATCACTTCTATAATTGATGCTTCAATTGATTTTTTTTAGGAATTATTACATTAGTGGGACTTTAAGGATGGTTTTTTGGGAAAAAAATATGGTGAATACTCCAAAGTAGAGGTGATCAAGTATAGCTCGACCCGAAATTTTGCGGGCTTTGGACACGATTTTTCGACCCAAAATCAGGCCGGACCGAGCCCGATTTTTCCCAAAATTTCGGCGGGCTTTGGGCGTGACTGTTTACCAAAGTCTATATTATACAAACCCCCCTATATTGCAAGATACAACCCCCTAGTATACACGTGCCTTTTTTTCCATTGTTTTTATTAGTTGTCAAATATTTATATCTATCTAWTTTTATTTAATTAATGATTTTTTATTTTTTATTTTTAAAAAAATCATGCGTGAGAGATAATAGGGGGAAGGGAATAAATCATGTGTCATATAAGCTAGAGGGAGGGGGGGTTGTATTTTGCTAGGTAGTGGGAGATGGACCGCATAAGAATTGACGACTTTTTACACATTTAGTTGAATTTTCATTGAGATCCCGGCCGACCGCCGCGAAAATAGAGCCGCCAAGGTGAACTCGCTCCATTTATTTTCGAGCTTGAACAACAACAGGGCATCGATCCAAGCCCTGCCGCTTGTTTCACCTGAATGTAAGCCTACAATTTCAGCAGCTCTCCGGCCCGAACGAGTAACAGCTCAGGCCATAACTCGACACCCTACTCCAAAGTGTTACTCCCGCTATAGCCATTAAGATTCTTGGAGTCACTATCTACTTTACACGTTTGTCAATGTACAAGATTTACTAATGGGAAATATACTTTAAGATACCAGTGAGTAAAAAAATTTAAAAATGAGGATTTTTCAATAACTACTTATTGATACGTATTCTTCTAGACAAGACCACAACTTGAACATAACGCATTCTATATAGTTGACTGAGAATTTAATAAGATCCACATTAATGTGAATAGTGATCTCACTATGCATTATGGCAATACGAATTGTACGGCGTGAAGAGGCGAATATCATTGGTATAACTGGGTTATATAATTCTGTATTATCCAATTCTGTATTAAATGTAATTTTAACCATTTTGAACTAATTTATTAATGGTTTGACGTAGAGTTAACATAGTCGAAAAAGAGTAAATAGAGTGAATGATAATCAAATTTAGCCCACAAAACAGATGACAATTAGTGTCAGAGAGAAGGGTCGAATATCAAATATCAGCACGAAAGTACAAATAAAGAGATCAAATAGAGTCGAAAGGATCAATGAGTCGAATAGCAGTTCTAATAGGAGTGGATATACGTTAAGATAGCAGTCAGAATACGAATATTAAGTCAAATAGAGTCAAATAGAGCGAGAAAGAAGTCGAATGGATCAAATTGGACGTCAAGTGAAGTTGGAAATGGGAGTACGAAAGAGATCAGAAATCGTAAGTCGTAAAAATGTTCGAAGTGATAGAGTTGAATAACGAGTAATACAGGGAGCTGGGAATTGAGTGTGTACATAAGAAGCCGCAAATATGGAAAGAATAGAATCAAATATAAGTCAAGATATAGTTTTTAAAAAAAAGATCAATGGATCATAGATTCGAAAAGAGTCGATCCAGTCCAAATAGAGTCAAAATACGTCGTAATAGAGTGGATATCGACTCAACATATAATCCAAAATAGAGTTGAACGGAGTCAAATATAGTAAAAAAAAAAGAGTCGAAATGATCAATAGAGTCAAAAGAGTCCGATCAAAAGATCAAATATTGTCAATATGACGTCGATAAAGTGAATCGAGTCAAATAGAGTTGAAAGGATCAAATAGAGTGAAATAGAGTTCGAATAGAGTGGAATCGAGTTCAAAAGTGGATTATATGAAATAGAGATCGAATACGGATAGATTTAAGAACATCAATATAGAGTCAAGTGCTAGTCAAAAGAGCTGAAAGAGTTCGAAAAAGCGATAAGAGTCAAACTACACATCAAATAGAGGTGACAACAAATAGTCGAACATGAGTCAAATCGACTCTAATTGGATTGTATTCGACTCTATTTGACACTAACTCTGACGTCTATTTGAATCATACACGACTCTATTACCGACCTTTGAACCTAATTTAATTTTATTTGACTCTATTTTTACTCTATTGAGTTCTAATTTGACTTTGTTTAACATTATTCGCACTCTATTCGAGAGATGTATATGTAACCTTTTCGATGTACTTGTCAGAATAGAGTTGAATAGACGCGAACCAAAATGAATTGTCAATTAGAGTTTAATATAGCCGTCAAATGATGGTCCAAGATATGTGTCAAATAGCGTTGAACTAAAATTGATTATGAAATAGTGGTTCAAACTAGTGAAACATATAAACGCGTCAAATAGTGATGTGGGGTCTGATATACTGGTTTCCCTCTCATTCCTCAGTGATCTTGCTAATAATAATGATATTGATCTTGCTAAGGCCCCTCTTTGCTACTAAGTTGGTTTGTTAGCATGTTTTGAATAAGGGTTACGCGTTTGCTTTCATTGATTTGGATGATTTTGGACTTATTTTAGCACTAGAACCACTATGAGCAATTGTCAGAGAATGTGCAAGGAACAAGGAGTGGCGCAACCACAAAGAACTTGATGTAAACTCACTCTTATGGCCACATAAGTTATGGTTCGTTGTGTTTCGAGTTGTGTGCAAATTTAACTGCATTTTGGAAACTGATCTTCGTAGAGCTCGATTTATAAGTGCACAGTGCGTGTATGTGACACGTAAGATGGCTGAGAGATGTGGGCTTTTCTGGGAGACGTACATGACTACAACTGTCTAACTTCGTGAGTCGATCCGCATCGGATCGGGGCTCGATTGTCTCTTTTTAAGTCTGGTTTTTTAATTGCGGCTTATAAATGAGAGGCTAGGATTGTAGATTTAGCAAGCCTTGGTTGTAAAATTGTGGAGAATAACTTTCATAGTTTAAAGGGATTCAAAATCTAATCTGGAGAGATTATTTGTTATGCAGTTATTACTTTTTTGTTGAATAGAACTCAATTCAACGTATTGTGAAAGAAAGAACCCTGAGTTGCTCTATCATTCATCATTGAAGTAGTCGAAGTTAAATTCAATCGTGTGGGTACCATCCGTATCAGTGATAGTCAGCAGATTGCCGAATTTTGTAAATTGAGTTGTAGGCTTCCTCTAAATTCTTTTTCTAGTATTAATTATCCGTCTTTACGTTCGTTAAGTTATGCCTTTTATTTATGTTTTTCCCATAGTGCAGCATTATCATGGTCCAATTTCAGATATGAGTGAGTAGTGTGTCAATTCTAGGCGGCAGATTGGGGAGCTATAGCGATGTGAAGGCGCTATGACATGTATTTTGGCTGATTCGATTATGACTTCGCTATTAATGGCAATTTCTATGAATGGTTCTTCGCATGATTAATCAATTTCGTAGGCCAACTTAAGTTGCTTTAATGGTTGGAACTTAGTCACCAAGTCTTAGATCTAAGGCGATTTGAGACTTTAGCATACAAGATCAAACGGTCAATAGTAGAGGACGAACATCCTAGTCGAGAGATACGGTAGGGTGTAGTTATATGGTTTCAACCTTGATGAAAAGCTTAGATCTATTTGATAAGTGCCGCTTGTTGTTGTGAATTGGTTGAGGGGAAGTTGCGTAATTACGAGCTGTACGTGAGACATAAGAGTGTCCTACACAGATTCGTTAATGCATATAGTGTTATTCTTCAATGTCATTGTTTGTCAGTTAGTTTTATATTTCTCGATTTCCTCGAACAAACCAAGTTTTCTGTTTATTAGTTTATGGATTGCTCTTTAATTCAGTTAACTCAGTATGGTGTAATTGCTTCTTCGTGGAATAGCGATCCTCGTTAACCACTTGCAGACGGCAGTTAGTTCTAATAAAGGTACTTTTTGATAGGCAATGCCGACCAAGCCTATCGAAATTTTTGGCGCCGTGCCGGGAAGCGACTTATTTATGAGTAATTGTAGAGTCTGACTATTTTTTTTTTTGTTTTGTATTTGTCTGAAAAACGATTCGTTGTTCTCAGGACAGACTTACGATCGCTGCAGTTTCCTTTTTTGTGTATGCGCAAGTCTTTCGTCCGAATGGGGGTTTGATCCTTACCCAAAGTGATGAACCGTCATAGACAACAAACCCGCAAGGCATCTGGGATACCAATTCTTCCGTCCTCGTCAGTTTTCGATCCTTGTATAGCGAAACTGATTTAGGAGAAGGGGAGTCACAGTTAGTTGAGGTGCGGAAGGGAGGATAAGTTTTGAGTACTGCTGATTCTGAGAAATGGCGTTAAGACAGCAAATCTCTCCACGGACTCTACGCTCCGCGAGCCGGTCGGGAATGAAATTCCGACAGCCCGGTACCGTATGGCTGTATCTTAGAGGCCAGTGATTGTGCCTCTTTTCGAACATTTGACGCTTTCCTTGAGAACTCATCACATTAATTTCAAATCGTCGTTGTTTGGCCGACTATCGCAGCGACGAGTGGAATTTCAACTCGTTTGGATGAAGACACCGTGTATGGGCAGACTACAAATAAGCCTTGGCAAGACTCATGGCAAAAGTCGTTGCTGGGCCAGTGAAGCAAAGAAATTTCTTATGTCTGGTGAAAGTTGGCTCAAAACACGTGTAGGACTCCTAAGAATCTAGTGGCCGAAGATCAACTCCGTTTAGGCTGAAGATTGTGATTACAGACATATGTTCCCCACTATGTACGTCCTAAACATTGATGTCGGAACGTTGACCGTGACAGAAGTGTCGTGAGCAAGGACAGAATCAAATCCAATCAATCACAATGCATTTTTATCTCAAAGACTGCGCAAAAAATGTCGACCATCTGACCACTTTGTGGAAAACATCTAACGAAATAGCACCGATCTTTAAAAATTTCTCCAAATGTTTACAGTAAATAACTAACACAAAAAGTTATATAATTTTCAAACAAAGAATAACCTGAAAAGCTTAAGAGACGAATGAAACGAAGCTTGCCAAAGTTGCGCAATAAAGTTTGTGGAAAATTTCGAAACTACAAAAATCCAAAGTGATGGAAACATTCTTGACAATAAACGACTACCCAAAGAATGGTGGCTCTGATACCGAACAATGAAGTGGATGTTATAAGGAAATAATCTCACACAATCCAAGAAACGGTGAACGAGTGTTGATAGTGTTTTGACAAACTAAAAAATATACTTCGAATTCTTTAAGGACTCGAAGATTTTAACTCACCAAGTGAACCAGCCCGCTAAAAGGAACAACCGACCTAAGGTGTTAAAAAAAAGCTGTAATCAGTGAATTCCGACCAACCACAAAACCAAAGGTTTTCTCTGAATTAACAAAAGAATTTTTAACCACAAATAACTCTTAATTTTTATTGAAGAATTCGAACCTATTTATAATAACAAATTAATATCTAAAACTAATTAAGAAATATATAAAAAAGATATAATCTTATCCAAAAATAATCCTAACTAACTATCCTAAAATGATCTAATCCACACAGCCTGTGGAGCTGCGACACGAATGAACTAATCTAACCCGAGACTAAAACACGAAATAACACAAACCCTAATTATCCTAGATATTATTAATCCTACTTAAATCAAATAATATCATAATTAACAAAAAAAAAATATCTAAACTAACTAAATAAATAATCCTAATCAAACTAGATAAAATATCCTAACAGCTAAATCTATATCTATAATAATTCGACTAATAAATAAAATAAATAGAATACATACATAATTAATGCCTTCCAACCAGATATTTCCAGATTCGTCACTTGATCGAAAATTCCAATTTTCCTAGGCGTATTCCCAATTTTTCCATCTTCCTTCCAACAATATAGGACTTAGAAATATATATGGAAATGAATTGGTCGACTCCTTGATAATCTTTTGAAGCGTGCTATTGCATCTCATCAGGTAGCTAACTTGAAATCAAGCCTGCAACTGCTGAAATTGATTAGTCACAATCATTTGGAGGAAATGCAATGAAGATTCTGAACTTTGCATGTCTCTAATTTTCCTCCCATTCTAGTGGCGGCTATTTAAAGCATGCTCGAGTTGAGCCTGATACAGCTCCGTATTATGTTTCCTTTCTCACATGCGGGACAGAGCCTTGATATGGTTGAACAGTCTTGATCATTCCAATCTTATGCATCATGGGATGCACTCTCTCATGCATTCCTTTAAGAAGATACTATCCTTCCAGACAAACGCCAACAAATGAGCGCAGTCAAATCACTAACTTCAACAGGAGTTGGATGAACTGTCTGCATGAAGGCATGGGAGCGCTACAAGGAGCGTAAGCGATGTCGTGGTCTGTCCTCATCCATGGTCTAGTAGTAAATGGCTTTGGTAGAACCTTTCTATAAACGGTTTGAACAGTGAATCTCGAATTATTCCCAATTCAGCACAAATAGGAAGGTTTCATCAAGGTCAACAGTCCAACGTGTAGCACAGTAGGCGGCACCGCAGGCCCCAGCACGGAGCCAGTCATAGCCGAGCTAAAGAGCATGATGTTTCAAATGCAAAGGCATTAGATGTAAGTCCAACGTGATATTCAGCTCTTTGTCCATCATAACAAAAGTATGTGGACACTCAAGATGGCGCAATTGGCTACATCTAATTGCACGAGGCAGCAGGGTTCCCTTCCTTCGCAACCACAGCAGCCGAAGGATAGTGTCAATGCGATCACCCTTCGCAGTGGCACTAGTTACGTAGGTCCACCCATGCCCTCAACTGATGATAGTCCTAACGGTGCATCGAAAGAAGCRGTTGTAGATGTTGAAAAGTCATCAGATGGAGAAGCAGACAAGGAAYCTGAAAAGGAGGAGGAGGTAGTGAAACAGCCTCCAGTTGTGGGGCCCCTATTCAGCCGCCCTTTCCAGCTAGAGTTGCCAAGAAGAAGCAGGACCAGCAATTCAGCAAGTTCCTCGATGTGGTAAGAAACCTGTAGGTAACTGCTCCTTTCACTGAGTTAGTAACTCAAGTTCCTTCTTATGCTAAGTTTTTGAAAGACTGTTGACTAAAAAGAGGGAATTTAATGCGGTGGAGACTGTTGCTTTTACTGAACAGTGCAGTGCTATAATACAGGATAAGTCTCAACCAAAACTGAAAGATCCTGGAAGCTTTTCTATTCCATGTGACATAGGGTCTTTGCATATCGATAAGGCATTGTGTGATTTAGGTCCCAGTGTTAGTGTTATGCCCTTGTCGATTTGCAATAAACTTAACATGGGGGATCTTAAATGCACTAGTATTATTCTGCAAATAGCTGATCGTTCTGTAAAATATCCCATGGGTATTTTGGAGGACATTCCTGTTTGTGTGGGTAAGTTTTATATTCTTGTGGATTTTGTTATGRTTGATATGGATAAGGATGCTCACATTCCGATCATCTTAGGGCGACCCTTCCTTCATACAYTAGGGGCAATCATAGATGTGAAGAATGGAAGYCTTACTTTYACTGTTGGGGATGATAAGGTAGRTTTTAATCTCTCTAGTGCACTTAAGAGTCCCATGTTAGAAGCTTCCTGTTGTAGTATCGATATAGRTGATCTTGTTGTACAGGATAACGTTCCTCGATCTCCGTATAYACATCTTCTAGAGGACATTTTGTGTGTTGAGTCTCTTGCAGGTGAAGGAGACCWTACAGTCGATGCTCTAGTCGCTGTACTAGATGGCAAGGAGGAGAGCCATAAGGCTAAGTTGATGCCACTCCCTAGTGGCTCAGTTTCTAAGGTAACAAAGCCTGAACTAAAACCCCTCCCCTCTAATCTGAAGTATGTGTTCTTGGATGAAAATGAGATGTACCCTGTGATTGTCAATGCTGCACTTGATGATGAGCAGCTCAAAAAGCTGTTAGATGTATTGCGTTTTCATAGAAAAGCTCTTGGMTACAACATTGATGATCTTAAGGGTATTAGTCCAGATTTTTGTATGCACATCAATTCCAATCAATTCACAATTCAATTATTGATGCGTGGCAACTGCGCAAAAATGGTCGGTGAAGTGCTGACCACTTTGTGTAGAAAACGAGTCCAACTAAATATGCAATCGCGATCTTTACAAAAATTCTCAATGTATTTACGGTAAAAATAGGAAAAAAGTTATTCATATTTCAAAAAAAAGAAAACTGCTGAAAAGCTTAAAGGAGACAGTTGAGAACGAAGCTTGCAACAGTTGCGCAAAAAGTGTTTGAAATTTCAACCAAAAATCTGCATAAGTTTGATGGAATTATTCTTGGACATAAACGACTACCCAAGAGAATGGTTGCTGCTCTATACCAATTGATGTGGATTTATAAGGAAATATCCTTTCACAATCCAAATGAGTACTAAGCCGTAACCATTGGTGAACGAGGTTTGATAGTGGTTTTGAAAACTAAAAAATAACTTCGAATCTTTAAGGACTCGAAGGGATCTTAAACTCACCAAGGGAACCAGCCCAAAAGCGAACAGACCGACCTAGTAGCTAATCCAAGTGAATTTCCGGTACCAACCCAAAACTCACAAGGTTTTCCTCTATTAACAAAGAAGAATTTTAACACAAATTAATCTCTCCTGAATTTTATGAAGAATTCGAACCTTATTAATACGAAATTACAAGTTCTAAAACTAATTAAGAATTTATAAAAGATATGAATCTTATCAAATACTAACTAACCTATCTCTAAAATATCTAATCCACACAGAATTAAACTAATCTAAACCGACCTAATAAAACGAATAAACAACCTAATTATCCTAGATATATTACCTACTTAAATCAGAAATAATATTCAGCTAATTAACAAATATTCCTAAAAAAAAAAAGCTAACTAAAAATATCCTAACAAACTAATAAATATCCTAACAGCTAAATCTAATCTAAATAATTCGGACTAAATAAATAAAATAAAAAAAATACAACATAATTAATCCTTTCCAACCAGATATTTCCAGATTTCTTCACTTGATCGAAAATTCCAAATGTTCCTAGCGCGTGATCTCCAATTTTCCATCTTTCTTTCCAACAAGTTAAGGAGCTTAAATTATGAATTATAATGATATTGTCGACCCTGTGGATAATCTTTGACGTGCTGATTGCATCCTCATCAGGTAGCTAACTTTGAAATCAAGCCTGCACTGCCTGAATATGAATTGAGGCACAATCAATTTGGAGGAAATGCAATTGAAGATCTAACTTGCATGTCTCTGAAATTTCCTCCATTACTGTGCACTATTAAGCATGCTGTGAGTGAGCCTGATCAGCTCCGTATTATGTTGTTTCCTTTCTCTCACTGCGGGACAGAGCTTGATTATGTGAACAGTCTTTGACATCCTGCCTCTTATGCCATCATGGGATTTGCACTCCTCTCTGCATTCTTTAAGAAGTACTATCCTCAGAGAAACTGCACAGAGAGGAGGTCAAACACTAACTTCAGCAAGGATTTGTGAAAACTCTGCATCGAGCATGGGAGCTGCTCAAGGAGCTACATCGTGTCTGATCTCATTATGGCTAGAAATGGCTCTTGTTCAGACCTTCATATAACGGTTTGAACATTGAATCTCGTATTATTCTCAATTCAGCAGCAAAATAGGGGTTCATAAGTCAACAGTCCAACGTTGTAACGAGCAGTAGCCACCGCAGGCCCCAGCCAACTGATCCAAGTCCATAAGCCGAGCTAAAAGAGCATGATGTTTCAAATGCAAAAGATTAAGATGTAGAGTCCAACGTGATATTCAGTCTTTATCATTCATTAAAACAAGTTAGTTGGACACTAGATGGGCAATTGGCTTACATCTAATGCACAGGCATTTCTCTTTTTAAGTCGGTTTTTAATTGGCTTTTAATGAGAGGGTAGGATTGTAATTTAGCAAGCTTGGTTTAATTTAGAAAATTTCAMATGTTTAAAGGGATTCAAATCCTAATTGGAGAGATTATCTTTTATGCTATTATTACTTTTATTTGAAAAGAACTCAATTACGTATTGTGGAGAAGAAGAACCCTAGTTTCTATCATTCATCATTGAGATTCAATAAATTTCAATCGTTCATTAATTTCCATTGCAATTTTGGTAATTATTTATCCTCTAATCTTTTCTAGTATTGCTTTTAGTTCGTTTATGCTTTTTATTATGTTTTTCCCAATTGCAATTATCATGTTCAATTTCAATATGAGTGAGTAGTTCAATTTCTAGGGCAATTGGGGATCTATAGCAATATGATTGACATGTATTTGGCTTGATTCGATTATTGACTTGGCTATTAATCAATTTCCTATTAGATTGTTCTTCATGTTAATCAATTTCGTAGGGCCCAACTTAATTGCTTAATTTGATTAGTCACAAGTCTCTAGATCTAGCGATTGAGACTTAGCACAAGATCAACGTCAATAGGTAGAACGAGACTATCCTAGGTCGAGAGATACGGTTAGGTGTAGTTATATGGTTCAATTGATTCGAGAAAGCTTTGATTCTATTTTGATTATGCCTTGTTTTGAATTGTTGATGGRGAATTGCTGTTAATTACTGCTGTAGTGAACCATAGTCCTAGATTCGTTAATCATATAGTTTATTCTTCATTGTTCATRGTTTTCATTAGTTTTAATTCGATTCAGTCACAAACCYAGTTTTCTTTTATTAGTTTAGATGCTTTAATTCAGTTAACCAGTAGTAGTTGCTTCTTCGTGGATACGATCCTGTTACCACTAGCGGCAGGTTAGTTCTAATAGGTACTTTTGATAGGCATGCGACAAGCCTATCAAATTTTGGCGCCGTTGCCGGGGAAGCGACTTTATTTATTGATTAATTGTATGAGTCTGAACTATTTTTTTTTGTTTTTGTATTTGTCTTGAAAAACGATTCGTTGTTCTTCAGGACAGTACTTACGATCGCTGCAGTTTCTTTTTGTGTATGCGCAAGTCTTCCCGAACTGGGGGTTTGATTCCTTACGACCCAGAAGTGGAATGAACGTATCATAGACGAAAGAACTCCYCAAGGCGATTGGATTTCTCTAATTCTTCCGTCTCTCGTCAGTTTTRGAATCCTTTATACGAAACTGATTTAGAGGAAGGGGAGTCACAGTTAGTGAGCAACGAGGTAGTCTACTCTGATTCTGAAGAAATGGCTCAAGAACAATCTCTCACGGACTACTCTCAGCCTGGTCGGAATGAAATTCCGACAGGCCCGACCATGCCTACTCTAGAGGCAGTGATGCCCTTTTGAACATTGATGCTTTCTTGAAGAACGTCACAAGTTAATTTCAACTCGTTTTGGAGACTATCACGAGTGGATTTCAACTCGTTTTGGATTGAAGACACCGTGGTATGGAGACTAGCAATAGCCTTGGCAAGCTCATCAAATCGTTGCTCCATGATAAAAAAAAAAAATCTGGTGAAATTGGCTCAAAAACGTGTAGGACTCCCTAAGAATCGTTGGCTCAAATCAACTCCGTTTAGGCTGAAATTTTAAACATATGTTCCCCTATGTATCCTAAACACTTGACCAAAGTTTCGTGCACAAATTTCAATTCCAATCAATTCACAATTCAATTTTGGGATCGTGGCAACTGCCAAAAATGTCGTGAATGGGCGTGACCACTTTGGTAAAAACGATCTCAACTAAATAGCGAATCGCGGATCTTTTAAAAATTCTCAATATTTAGGTTAAAAACTAGGAAAAAATTATTCATATTTTTCAAAAAAAAGAATAACTCTGAAAAGCTGTAAGGAGACAGTTGAGAACGAAGCTTTGCAAAGTTGCGCCAAAAATGTTGTGAAATTTCAGAACCAAAATCTGCAAAGTTGATGGAATTATTCTTGGACATAAACGACTACCCCAAAGAATGGTTTGCGCTCTGATACCCAATTGATGTGGATTTTATAAGGAAATATCCTTTCACAAAATCCAAAAAAGATGACTTAACGTAACCATGGGGCGTGGGAACGAGGTTTGATAGTGGTTTTGAAAACTAAAAAATAACTCGAATCTTTAAGGACTCGAAGAGGATCTTTAAACTCACCAAGTGGAACCAGCCCCAAAAGAACAACCGACCTAGTAGCTAATCAAGTGAATGTTCCGGCCTACCACCCAAAACTCACAAGGTTTTCCTCTATTAACAAAGAAGGAATTTTAACACAAATAATCTCTCCTGAATTTTTATTGATAGATTCGAACCTTATTAATACGAAATTAATATGTTCTAAAACTAATAAGAATTTATAAAAAGATATGAATTCTTATCCAAAAATATACCTAACTACCTTATCCTAAAATATCTAATCCACACAGAATTAAACTAATCTAAACGACCTAATAAAACGAATAAACAAACCCTAATTATCCTAGAATATTACCTTACTTAAATCAGAAATTAATATTCAGCTAATTAACAAATATTCGAAAAAAAAAAACTAACTATAAATATCCTAACAAACTAATAAATATCCTAACAGCAAATCTAATCTAGAATAATTCGGAGCTAAATAAATAAAATAAAAATAAAATACAACAATAATTAATCCTTCCAACCAGATATTTCAGATTTCTTCATTGATCGAAATTCCAAATTTTCCTATCGGTGATCTCCAATTTCCATCTTTCTTTCCAAACAAGTTAGGAGCTTAAATTATAATTATAATGATATGTCGACCCTTGGATTTAATCTTTTTGACGTGCTATTGCATCCTCATCAGGTAGCTAACTTTGAAATCAAGCCTGCACTGCTAATATGATTGAGGCACAATCAATTGGAGGAAATGCAATTGAAGATCTGAACTTGCATGTCTCTAAATTTCCTTCCATTACTGTGCACTATAAGCATGCTGTGAGTGAGCCTGATCAGCTCCTATTATGTGTTTCCTTTTCCACTGCGGGACAGAGCTTGATTATGTTGAACAGTCTTTGAATCCTGCCCTTATGCATCATGGGATTGACTCTCTCTGCATTCTTTAAGAAGTACTATCCTCCAGAGGAAACTGCACAAGATAGAGGTCAAACACTAACTTCAAGCAAGGAGTTTGTGAAACCTGCACGAGCATGGGAGCGCTCAAGGAGCACATCGTGTCTGATCCTCATATGGCTAGAAAATGAGCTCTTGTTCAGACCTTCTATAACGGTTTGAACATTGAATCTCGTATTATTCTCAATTCAGCAGCAAATAGGAGGTTCTAAGTCAAACAGTCCAACGTTGTACAGCAGCAGTAGCCACCGCAGGCCCCAGCCAACTGATCCAATCATAAGCCGAGCTAAAGAGCATGATGTTTCAAAGCAAAAGATTAGATGTGAGTCCACGTTGATATTCAGTCTTTAGTCATCATAAAACAAGTAGTTGGACACTAGATGGCGCAATTGGCTTACATCTAATGCACAGCAGCAGGGTTTCCCTTCCTCGCAAACCACAGCAGCCGAAGGATAGTGTTCATGCGGATCACCCTTCGCAGTGGCACTAGTTACGTAGGCTCCACCATGCCCTCAACTGATGATAGGTCCAAACGGTCTTGCATCGAAAGAAGCTGTTGTAGCAGTTGAAATCACAGATGGCGAGAAGGCAGACAAGGAAGCTTGAAAGGAGGAGGAGGTAGGTGAAACAGCTCCATTGTGGAGGCCCCTATTCAGCCGCCCTTTCCACAGTTAGAGACAGGCAGCTTAGAGTCTCATCGTAAGGACCAGCAAGCCTAATTAGTACTAGTTCCTCGATGCTATGAGAGCGGTACAACACCAGACGCGAATTATGCGAACGTATGAATCAGAACAGTAATCTACCCATCGAAGATTGGAAGTCTTCACATGGACAAGCCCTACGTAAGCAAGTATAGCATAGTTTGCCCTTGTCGATTGAGTTATAAACTTGACAGGGGATCTTAATGCTAGCTAATTCTTTGGACAGACTGTCTGACAGGTGGATTTAATGGGTGGAGACAGCTGCTGCTTACATGACACGGTGCATCTTATAACAGCGCTAAGCCATCGACAACCAGAACGGGTGAAAGACTCCTTGTGAGCTATTTCTATTTCCACTGTGAGACATAGTCTCAGTGATCGATAAGGCGTTCGGTATCGCTTGCGCATGTTTGTGTATGCCCTGTCGGTTCGCAATGACCTCATGGATCGAGCATGGTATGATCTGCAAATAGCTGATCGTCTTAAAAAATATCCCATGGTAATTTTGGATGGACATGTTCCATGTTTTTAGGGTTAAGTTTATAATTCTTGGGATTTTGATTATGCTGATATAGTAAGGTCTATGCTCACATATCATCACTTTAGGGCGACCCTTCCTTCATACAGTAGGGCTATCATAGATGTGAAGAATGAGAAGCTTACTTTGATGTTGGGATGATAGGTAGTTTTAATCTCTGAGTCACTAAGAGTCCCATGTTAGAAGCTTCCTGTTGTAGTATCGATATAGCTGATCTTCGTTCGTACAGGAACGTTCCTTCGATCTCGTAATAACATCTTCTAGAGACATTGGTGTTGATCTCTGTGCAGGTGAAGGAGACCTTACATCGATGCTTTAGTTCGTGATGTACTAGATTGGCAAAGGAGGAAGCCCATAAGGCTAAGTTGAGCCACTCCCTAGTGGCTCAGTTCTCTAAGGTAACAAAGCCTAACTAAAACCGCCTCCCCTCTAATCTTGAAGTATGTGTCTTGGATGAAAATAGAATGAACCCTGTGATTTCAATGCTGCACTTGATTGATGAGCAGCTCAAAAAGCTGTAGATGTATTGCGTTTTCATAGAAAAGCTCTTGTCTACAACATTGATGATCTTAAGTGGTATTAGTCCAGATCTTTGTATGGCACAGATTCTCTGGAATGGAAGGCCTCGCCCCTTGCATAAAGGCCAGCAGAGATTGAATCCAATATCAAGAGTGGTGAAGAAAGGTAATAAATTACTTGATGCAGTATTATTTACCCCATTTCTGATTTAACGCGGTGTAGGTCCGTTCAAGTGTGCCTAAGAAGGGCAGGGACTACAATTGCTGAAAAAGCAATAAAATGAGTTGATTCCCACTAGAATTGTGAAGGATGCGCATGTCGTATTGACTTTCAGCACTTAAAACTGGCTTACTAAAAAGGTTCACTTCCCCCTTCCCTTTATGATCAGATGTTGGAGCATTTAGCTTGCCATAAGCTTCTTTTGCTATTTGGCATGGTATTCCGGGATTTTATGCAAATCTATTCACATGAAAGTCAGGAAACAAAGACTACTTTCACCAATGTTCCCTATGTATTTTGCATATCGCGGTGCCATTTGATTATTGACAACCGCATCCAACAACTTTTCAGCGATGCATGACTGAGTATCTTTTGAGTTTTTAGAGTCTTATCATTGGAATCTTTATGGATGATTTAGTGTGTATAGTTCTGATTATGAGTGCATGCTGAATAATCTTTCAAGGGTTCTAAAAGATGTGAAAGAGGTAAGTCTTGTGACTGAATGGAAAGAAATGCAATTTTATGGTCACTGAAAGGTGTCGTACTTCGGTCATCTTGTAAACTTCTTAGGGGCATACAAGTGGATAAGAAAAGGTGCAAGTGGTAGAGCAACTTCCGCCCTCCTGGTAATGTTAAAGGTTGCGGAGTTTCCTTGGTCCATGCGGAATTTTAAAGCCGCTTTATCAAGGATTTCTCCAAAGATTGCGAAGCACACTTACACAGATTGCTTTTGAAGAGAGCCCATTTGTTTTTACTAACGAGTGTCTTGAGTCTTTTGTATAGATAAAACAAGCGTTTGATTTCGCTCCCATTGTGCAACCTCCGATTGGAGTCTTCCCTTTGAGATTATGTGCGATGTGACGTGATCTATGCTTTGGCGCTGTTTAGGCCAGAGGAAGGAGAAGGTCCTTGTCATGCTATCTACTATGCTAGTAAAGAGCTGATGGATGCCACCACTGAGAAAATTCTTGCGTGTCGTGTATGCTCTTGAAAGTTCGAACCTACCAAGTAGGCTCGAAACCTCGATTGTTATACATCACGCAAACCCTGAAATATTGCCCTATTTAAGCAAGAAGCCAAAGCAGGCTCATTCGTTGGATCTCTTGCTCCAAGAGTTTGATCTTGAGATTTGTGACAAGAAGGTGAGCGGAACTTTGTGGCCAATCACCTGTGTCGGATTCGGTTTGATGATAAGGATCGAATTTTCATTGATGATTCCTCTCCCAGTCATCATTTCATGTTCGTTGCTGCTACTAACTCCATGTTCGCTGGATTATGCCAATTATTTGGTGGCCATGTACTGCTATGATTTCCCTACCAACAGAAAGACAGAAGTTCATGCATGATGTGTCAAGCAATATTTCTTGGATGATCCTTATTAGTCAAGCAATTGCTGATGGTTTGTACAGAAGATGTGTTGCTGACATGAGATGGTGGCAACATGATCGTTGTCATAATCTCCTTATGTGGTGGTAATGCATGGGTCCATCGAAAACAGTGTTCAAGGTCTTGCAATCTGGTTTCTCATGGCCTAATCTCTTTAAAGATGCTAGATCGTTTTACTCTCATGTGTGACTTGTCAGCAGACGGCAACATTTCTATGCGCCATGAGATGCCTTAGAATGGCTACCTTGAAGTGGAGATCTTTGATGTATGGGGCATTGATTATATGGAGCCGTTTCCTTACATCTTATGGAATCGTTTCATTTGTGGCTGTTGATTCGTGTTTTAAGTGGGTTGAAGCACATCGCTTCTCCTACTACATGATTGCAAGGGTTGGTCTTGAAGCTGTTAAGAAAGATCATCTTTCCGCGCTGTTGGAGTTCTTAGAGCTGTCTAATGATGGTGGTTCTCTTTTCATGAGAGGCGCCCTTGATACATTGTTGCGAAGTATGGAGTACGACACACCCGTATGACGTGCCTGACCCATCCTCAAACTAAGTGGCAAGTTGAAGTTTCTAACAGGGAAATCAAGTCCATTCTTGAGAAGACCTGTGGCAAATTCTAGGAAGATTGGGTACAAGCTTGATGATTGCCCTGTGGCGTACCGCGGACTGCATTTAAACACCTATTGGTAGCGTCCCCTTATCGCTTTCTATGGAAAGCACTGCATTTGCCTGTTGATTGGAGTATAAAGCTTTTGGGCGATCAAGAAGCTTAATATGGATGCCTAAATTGGCGGGTGAGAGCGTTTTGCTGCAAACCCTGCAATGAATGAATTGATGTGTTCCATCTGGGAGCTTATGAGAGTTCTGAAAGCTCTATAAAGAAAAACCAAGCGGATGGCACGATAAGAAGATCTTGGATCGAGAGTTCAAGTAGAACAAGTCTGTTGTTCAATTGCGAACTTTAAACTTTTGCCTGAAGTTGAAGTCAAATTGGTTACCAACCCCTAACACTGGCACCTGGTAAGCCAGATTTGGTTCGATCGAAATAATGAATGACAAAGGTGGACAAGTTCACAAGTGAATGGTCAACGTCTGAAGTTTATCATGAGGCGCTATGGTGGGTCTTGTGAGGAGGTTTTGTTTACCTCGAGGACACATGCATCGCTGAAGGTCGTTTGGAGTAAGTACGTAGGCTCGTGTACGTAAAAAAGCGTTTGCGGGAGGCACCGTATTTATTCTTTTTAAGTAGCTATAGCTTATAATAATGAGAAGTAGAGTTTTGAGTGCAAGGTGAGTGAAGGACTTTTGATGTATTATGGCTAAGTGTGCAGGGAAACTAAAGCCAAAAAACGAGCTGAATGGCATCGCAACCAGGGCCAATCCGATCAGAATTTGACCCTTATCCGATCGATAAGGGGTCGAATACCCCTAGATCCGATCGTATGCCGAGTGAGCAGAAAATGAAGATTCGATGGAGTAAAATGGATCCGATCAGATCACATTCTATCGATCGAATCGGTATCGGATCCGACAATTCGATCGTATGCAGTGCGTCGAAGGAAGTAACACTTGCAAAAATCGTCACATCTATCCGAATCCGGATTGGCGTCATTGGATCTGACAATCCGATTGGATGCGTGGTCGAGGATAAATCTGCAAAGATTCGAAAAATATCGGTCATTCACATGATCTCATCGATGCACAGAATTTGAAAAATTTTTCTGGCATGACCCATGATCGATCGGCTTGCCGCTCACTTGGGTATGATCGGATACGAGGCTAGGTGGAAAAAGTTTTGCAAAAGATCGAAAACCATCGGATGGCCTCATCCAATCGGATGCGAGGAAACCACAAATTCTGCTCGAACCCCGATCCGATCGGATCGACCCTGATCCGATCGGATCACCTCTGCGATTRGTCCAATTGGCTCRTTTTTATTAGTTGGGCCGATTCTCTTATCTTAAATCTCCCCTTACCCGACCCTATCTATCCCTATTCTCTTCTTTTTCTTTTCTCTCTCCTTTCATTTATCATCATCATCCTCTAAAAAAACCCAATTRCTCCATTAAACCTCCACCCATTAAAACTTCAAACCTCCATATCTCCTTCAATTCTCCACCAAATTCCACAAAACTTATACTATTCTCTTCCTTTTTCCATCCTCTATCTCCTCCACCATCTTAATCTCTCTCTTTCTCTCATAATCTCAAACCCTAACCTCCCCTTCCATTATCCATGGCACCAAGGAAGCAAAGAAGAAGGGAGACCTCACCTCTAAGTGAAAGTGACGAAGAAAATTAGGAGCTACCAACCCACCTAAGGCACAACAACGACACCACGTCGGATCGTGATTTCCCAAACATTCYATTTCGGGATGGACTACAAAAGGTAAAATTCCTTGATCTAAAACGACGTGGCTTTCGTTCTACGCGATTTATTGACCATGATTACATGAGAACTTAGGGTATTGAAACTGAATTGCGTAAGTTGTTTACTAGAGTTGGGATGGGTGAAATTTATGGGTTTCATTGTTTTACGTATCCTGTTATTGCTCTCCAATTTTTGAGTTCTCTTATTGTTATTCAAGCTCATAAAGATGAATTGGTAAGGAAAATATAATATCGCTTGTTTAACAAAGAGTAACAAATGTCTTTGGGTGCGGTTAATAGGATTCTTGGGCATAACATTTTCATGACATTGAGTCTCCTATGCCTGCTGTCCCCGATTATACATGGGTAGCACTAACTGGTTTGCCGAAAACTAACCGCCAAAAATTACATGCTGGCGATATTAATCGACCAGTGGTTAGGATTTGGCAATGTTTCACTGCAGGTACCATTCTTGGCCGATATGAGGCCAACAACATGAGGTACGAGGAACTCCATATCCTCGGTGGCTACCTCTGTTCTGACCTTGCCACTTATAAGGTCAATGTGGGACATCAC
>SNQN01008209.1:0-15467 GCA_008642245.1 Bassia scoparia | reverse complement strand
AGGGCCGAGAGAATTTATTGTCGGAAAGTGTAATCGTATAGTTCGGGCTAAATTGCTGGTTCAATGCAGTATTTTCGTTCTGAAAGTGAATCGTATACTATTAGGTTTGTTCTGAAAGTGTAATCGAATAGTTAAGCAACAGTTTGTCATTTGATAGTTGAATTTCATCATTTGCATGTACAGTTATGAGAATATCTGATTATTATTACGAGTATTCGAGTAGTGATAGCCTTGCATCTTGGTGAATTGCTTCATATTGTGATCAATTTGTATTTATTTTTTAAATGATAATATTATAATTTTGTTGAATGATATGAGTGATAGAATTTGGCATTTTTACACATATGCTTTGAGTATAGAGTCATGATCGGTGACAAATTAGTTGCCAAATGCCGAGTTTCAGTGCGCATATATCTGGAAACTTTCTGCTGTTCTGTTAATTTTACTTAGCTGACAAATTAGAAAGGTAATCTTCATGTGTTATGTGATGCAAATTTGGTTCTACGCCACAGCTTTATGCAAATATGAGGGAGGTTGTGCAGTGTGTAATCAGAAAGAGTAGAAACAAGTTTTTTTGACTGATTGTGTAGGGAAAACTGAAACACTAGAATTACGTCGTACATTTATAAGTATATCATGAAGTTAGTTAGGCTATATTGGTAATATAGTATCGTTTCTCTGACTCCTTTTTCAATAGTTTGAGACAATCTTAGTTGTCAGGTAGAGAGTAACAATATGTTAGGCTATAATTGGTAATATGATCTATCGGTCTTCTGACGTCCTTTTTCAATAGTTGGACACAAATCTTAGCTCAAGGCGGACTACTGGACTAGTGATACTGTTGTCTAGTTCTGCTCATGCCTTTTTTTTTTTTTTTTTTTTTTTGGTGTCAGTGTGTTGCTTTTCAATTGAAACAATAATTGAGATGTAGATAGTGCTGCCAATATACGCTTTGATTGAAAATTAGGATGTGGAAATTGGCATCATTAAGTAAAATAGCATAGTAGGATGAACATGTAGACTCTTCTACGAGGGGTTATAAATCGCTGAAAGCACACACTGTAGAATATTACTTGGGACCTTGGGTACTGGTATTCAAGAGCTAGACTTTGCAGTTATGTGGTTACACTTCCATGTATTGGTCCAAACTAGATTTAAGAAGTCAGTGTTCATGTAATCATGTCAAAGGTGCCTAGGATTCACGCAAGTAAGAAATTAATTTAACAAGATATGACTGTGAGATAAACTCAAGTCAGCATTAAACTAAGTAATTGAAATGGTTTCTCTTTTCTCTAATAGTTCATATAAGTAATACTTATGCCTTTCCATGTTCTTGGTTCAATACTTTAATCAATTAACTGGGACATTAAAACCAGCATATATACCTATGTAGTAAGTTGATCTTATGTAGGAGCACTAGGAGTAAAGTGATCAGATTTAATATATGCATTGGTGAAAGTCTATATACATCTAAAGTAAAACAACAAAAAATTCCAAACATACATCCTGTTGCCCCAGCGTGACTGTGTTTTTCCACTAGTATGAAATCCAAGATATAACTTGGTCATTACCGAAAGTTTAGTCCTATAAGTGGGGTTGACTACTTAACCAAAGTGATTATTCGGGTACCACCTGAAATTTTCTTTCCACCCCTACGATCAAGAGCCTTATTCTCTTGTAAATCATATGCTTCATATTTTTCTAACTCTTTCTACCAAATTAATTTTCGGTCTCCTCTACTCGTTTGAAATCTCCATGATCTTACTCTTTCACTCTTCGAGGTGCTCTTCTCCCACTCTTTCACTCTTCGAATCTCCGTCTTACATGTCAAAACCAACCGTACAGCCGATTTTCCTTAACTTGCTCGCAATGTCACACCAATTTCTTAAGGATAACTTTATTTTTTATTCTATCTCGTAGAGTGTTACCATACATCCCAATTTCTGATCTTTATGATCCTACCTTTTGAATGTTGCTCTTCTTAGAAGCCCAACATTTTGTACCATAGGCACACTTGTCTTATAGTAGTTGATAAAGCTGAAAGTTGTTTGTCTCTATTTTTTCTATAGCCCTTTACACATATTGTTGTTTGCTGGTTCTTGTTATCATAAAGGCTACACTGAGCCTTTTTGCTTAACGATTGATGATTTATGAAGTTGCATGCTCCAGGGGATATTTCACAGTTACTAAGGTTTTCTTATATAAGGTTGAAATATTGTAAAGGCTAATAAGCTTTTGGCTATGTATCAGAAACATCTTGTTTTGCATAAGAGATGTGAAATATTATATTAGTGACTTTTTTTTGTAATATCAGTTGAATTGACTTGTTCATTAAGTTTGAAATTGAAAACGAAAATGTATTGTTTAATGTACAATTGAGGTTGAGGCTAATTCATCATTCAATAAGACAGTAAGTGGCTAATAAATAGTATTTTAGTACTTTGCATGTCATACAGGTTAAACATGATTGTTGGTATACAGTTGATACTTGTAAGGAGTTGAATTGTGGAAGTCCTTAGTCAATTTTCATCACTTGTGATTTTGTGAGTGCTCTGTTGTCAGTTTAGGTTTGCTGCTAGTCAATTGATTTAAGTCACACTTGCTGTTCCTTTTTCTCTGTAGCTCTGTTGGGAACAACAAAAATTAATTAATTATTTTCCTGGCTTTTTCCTCTGTCCTGTTTATGAGCCACACATCATCAAGAGGTAGACGGCTGTGTAATATTGTAATATGGAGTACAAATTATATGACTTATGCTGAAGGCTTCTATGCATTTCTTTCGTTGGGCTTATGGCATCTTCTCTCTATGATGATTGCTTATTGTATTTGTACATTTGGGGAATTAGTTAAATGAGGGGGTAATTTTGAAGGTCATCAACCTCTACACCTAAGTTTGTGCATTTATCCCTTCGATTTCGATATTGCTTGTATCATCTTATGATTTTTAGGGAAAGTAATTAAAAAATTATATGATCCAACTATAACATTTTAAAGATAATGAATACACAAATGAAACAAAAACTTGAAGTGGTGAGAAACTGAGAATAGTCACCATATGATAGTATCAATCAGTTAAAAAGGCGGTTTCAGTTTGTCATTGAAAAACCGATGAGTTTGGGTCAACATAAGTTAAGGTAAATCCACTCCATTTGCTGACTGATRATCAAAGCCATTAGATTGCTCGAGTTGATATCATGATAACAGAAGCAAAGACCTGCTCTACAAAGAGACAACAGTTGAAAAATGAAGCTTGATGATTGTGATGTGAGGCATATGGCACGAGGCATGGTATATGCTTGCTAATATGAGAATATGGCCCTCCTGATTGCTAACCAACGGATGAATTGTGCCACTTCAACCTCTTCTTGATTCCTTATTTGGGTTGCTATCTATCTAAGAAGCTAGTTGGAGTTTCTCATTTAAAATGTCAATGTTGTTGTCCTTTGGTCAGTAGCCCAGTTATACTAGTCCATTGAAGGCTGTTGGTAGTTTTTAGAAGTTTGAAAAAAAAAAGGAAGATCAATATAGCTTGCATGTGTGATTTTGTTAGTAACTCTGGTCATCTGCCCTCTTTTATCATGTAAAGAAAATGTGAGACTTTGATCATGTCATGGTTTGTGGCATGTWATGTCAATTTGRCATTTTGTATTTAATATTCTTTAAAATCATTTCTCTATTGGTCTCGGCAGATGGAAACAAGAAGATTCGAAAGCCAAAGCCATGGAAGCATACTGAACCAATCACAAGGGCACAACTGAATAGGATGCGTGAGGAATTCTGGGACACTGCACCTCACTATGGTGGCAGACAAGGTAATAGCATTTGAATTTAATTGTAACTATAATTGAAGGTGTTATGGCCTTAAAAGTTCCTGATTTCTGCTTGGTATATCTCTTTCATTTCTGCACACATTATGCATTCAGTGTACATGCAATTGCTTCTGCAAAATATTAACCTGGAAGGGATTGGTAGAGGAAAGAGATTGAAGCCTGAAGTGAGATGAGTATAGGTTCAACTGAATCTTGCGTAAATGGGTAGAAGATTAAGATGAGGGCTTTAAATCTTTCTGGCACATTGTTACTGTTTTATACTAATTGCTGTTTGTTCTACTCAAGGGGTGAGTGATACCAGGATTTCTTTGGTAGTGAAAACTGATGGATAGTTTGTGTAAGATGCAACTACTCCCTAAGAACTTCTCTGTTTTTATAATTGATTTTACAATTTGACTTTGTTTACATAACCTTCTTACCATATTATTCCTTTGGTTCTATTTGTGTTTTTCAAGTTCCAACACGTTGTAATGTGAATATTATTATAGACAAGTATATATATATATATATAATATATATATATCAGCCCCTTTATATGAGAACGCTACTTATGTGAGAACATATCTGAGCCCAAGATTTAGATCATCCAAGAGCTTAGATTAATTGGGTTATTAATGCATTTTGTGTAATTGAATTTTTAATTTGTTTAGTTTGATTGTTTGATACCCACCCCTTTCTCCTCACCTCCCCATTTTCTCTCTCCTCCCTCATCCCTAACCATTTTCTCTTACTGCCTTATCGTCGCGCACCACAAACTTCGAAACAACCGCACCGGGTGTGTCACCACTTGACCACCACCTGGCCCTTGAAGCACTGACTCGTCGACCACCGCATCAAACCCATTAAACACAGGAAGCAACCCTCCATCGCTGACGATTTGGGGATTTGGTTCAATTTGGGGTTTTAGGGTTTGATTTGGGGGATTTTGTGGTGGTGGGAGTATTAAATTTTGTGTGTGCGTTCAGGGGAGTGCGGGTGGTTGTGCGGTTCAAGTGAGGGTTGTGCGCTTGACTGGTGCAGTGGTGGGTGGCGTGGCTGGGGTGGGACTGTGCGATGGTGTCGGGTTGAGTGTAAAGGTGGGGTTTAGGTGAGGGCGAGATTGGGGTGGCGGCTTTGTTCGGGGAGATCCGGTTGGCTAGGGCTTGGTTTTGGGTGTCGCAGTGCTGGTGCGTGGGGTATGGTCGGAGGGAGGGAGGAGTGATAGTGGTAAATCTCCTAATTAAATACAAAAAAATGTATTAAATATTGAAAATGTCCTAAAACAAAATGTCCCTAATTGTTGAATAAAAAAATTTTAAAAAAGAGTTCTAAATTTTATATAAAATGTCCTAAATCGGAGAATGTCCAAAAGTCCTAAACTGTATACATAAAGCCTTAAATTGCAAAAAATGTTTTTAGAAATTTCACGTCACCAAATGTCCTACAATTGTAAAAATGTCTTAAATTGTATGTGCAAATGTCTAATTGTAAAAATGTCCTAAATTGTTGCAAATGTCCTAAATCAAATAGGTGTTCTCACATAAGGGGTGTTTCTGCAATGAATCCACCCCTATATATTATATATATAATATATATATATATATATGAGTTATGATATATATATAATATAATATATAATATAACTTATATAAATATAATATTATATATTTGTATAATATATATATATAGAGAGAGAAGAAGGAGGTATGATGAGTAGTTAGGTATGAGAGGTATTTTGGTATAGGTAGGTCCATAAGTTAGGAACCACTCTTATAGTGAGAACCATGAGAACTCTAATCTTAGCCATTGAAAATATCCCAAAATCATCACAGCCATTCATTTTATTTTAGATTATTTAAAAACAAAAATCAAATTACTTTTTCAACTCTATAATACATTTCTCTTTCCTCCATCTACATCTTTCTCTCTCCTCCCCTCACTCTCCTCTCTCCAGCCCAATCGCTCATCAGACCACCAAACCACGCACACTTCCTCAACGGCCCGACGCACCTGCGCTGCCAACAACACCACCTCTGCACCCCCTTCTCTCTCTCTCGTCTCTCTCTCCACCGCACACACCTCCAACCACCGGTACTGCAGCGCCAGCTCGCCACCGGCCTTACTGGTCGCATCACAACTCCCACCACCTTTAACTGCCTGTTGTGCGGATGTCGAACCCCCTCACGGGCTTTTTGTGGGGTCATATCTGAGAGCGTTGCGAGAGTGGTTCGATAGCGCCGTCGATCCACATCCTAAAAGTTGAAACCTAACCTCAAGATTGATGTTGATTGCGGTGCAGTTTTGGGGTTCGTCGGCTCAGAGAGATAGTGCGATGGTACGGTGGGGATTGGTAAAGGTTGGTGGGTGTTGGTGTCGTTGTGTTCGAATGTGTTAGTGGCGGTGGTTGAGGATTCGGATTGGTGAATGAGTGAAGGGAGGCGGGTAAGGGTGCTGAGGGGGGGTGCAGAGTTGAGAGTCGTTCAGGTTTTGGTGGTGGTGTGTGGCTCGGTGTGCTGCGGCTGTGTGGGTTAGTGTGCGGCTTTGTTAAGGGTCGATGGTTGGTGTGTATGTGGGATGTTCGACATGGGTTCGCGTTAAGGATGGTGGTGCGTGGTGGTGGTAGTAGGCCCAGAAGTGTAGGTGGTGCAAGGTGAGGGTGGCTGGTTGGGCTTAGTGTGGCCATGGGGTGGTGGCGACTGGTTGCAACAGGGGTGGCGGCGGCGGCTTGGTGTAGCCAATAGTGTGGTGGCTTGGTTCAATGGAGGGGTGTGGTTGCCTGGGCTAGTGTGTTTGGTTGGGCTCAAATGAAGAGAGAAAGCCATATAAATGAGAATATGAAGTATAAGTTTGCAGAACACGATAATTAAAGTTTGTAGAACACATAATGATTTAAAATTGTAGGAACAAAAAAGTATAAGTGTATGAACATGAAGTGTAAAATTGAAGAACATAAAAAGTAAAGCGTAGAACATGAAGTATAAAAATGTAGAACAAAGAGTTCTCATAGTCTCACCTAAGATGAGTCTCATGGGATCCTCAACCCTATATTTTATATATATAATATATATATATATAATGATAATTTAGATGCTAGAGTTGTAGAAGTTTCTAGACTTTGCTAGGTTACGATAATCTATAAATATAGCCAAGTAGGATAGACTAGTCAATGAAGATTATTGATGAAGAATCATGAGTAGAATAGTTTGGAGTGGCAAGTACTCGAAAGTTGTTTAGGTTGTAATCATTCTAGTTTAATTCTCACACATTTCCAACGTCTCTTTCACCACAGATACCATAGTCATCCTTCATTCTCACATTTGTTCTCAGAGAACCTAGTCTATTAACACCCGCTTATGACTTATCTAACCACAATATCTTGAATGCATATAGTTCACAACGATTGAAGTAAGTAAAATACTCTTTGCGATGGACTAAACAAGACCCCTTCTTTTATATTTTGAAAATTTTGAGATCTCTTACTAGTGAATAGTGTTAAGATTACAATATGAACAAATGGGAACAAAAGAGCAACTTATTATTGGTTCTTCCCAAATTATTGCGTGGCATTGAGGTTTTTATCGTTAGTGATGGAGGCATATTTGTTAAGGATACATGGAATAAAACTTAGAGCTTAGATGACCCCACTTCTGGAATGAAGGTTTTGATTATGATATCTAATTGATTATTAAAGGTATAATGGTTTTTTTTTTTTTTTGTGAAAGTAAGAGATATTATTAGAGCACAAAAGAGATACAACCTAGCTTCCAGGAAAAGAAATAACCAGAAGAAACAGAGCTTATACATCAAAAACAGAAAGCAGAAGCCAAAAGAAAAGAAATTAAAAAAAGATAATCTTGCAATCCCCTTAACCAGTCAGCATCAGTTCTAGTCCAACTTTTCTTGTCCATTCCCTGTAATCTCAAGCAAACTTCAGTCTTGATTTTCTGACATAGTTGCACAGGAGGTATCAACTTRCCATTCCAAATATAAGAATTGCGAGCTTGCCAAATATTATAAGTCAACGCAGCTAGAATGCAAAATACCATATACTTCCTGCTATATCTAGTGTGAATTCTGTTCCAGCATTTCCAGATAACATCAAGAAACCTGCTGCCCTGCTAGAAATTCACATCCATCTACAAATCATCCCAAAGCACTGGAAACTGTAAGTGCAATCAAAAAACACATGATCAATTGTTTCCTCAGCCTTCTGACAGAACACACAARGAGTAGCAATATGAAATGAAAATCTTCTTAGCCTGCTTCTAGTTTTGAGTCTTTTCAGCATCACAAGCCAGCAGATAAAAGCATGCWTGGGAGTGTTATATTTTCCCCACACCCAATAAGACCAAGGAACTTTGCTGTCCTCACCTWATAGCCAGTGATATCCATCTCTGATTGTATAAAGCTTTATCACCATTCCACCATTTTTGACTGAAGAAACCTTCCTTCATTTCCTCTTTAACTTTGCACACATTCTTCCACCTCCAACTAGCATTCTGTGGAGGATGATAACTCCACCAGTCCTGACCCTTTAAGTAAACATTATGCACCCATTTGACCCATAACACATCAGTTTTCATAGCCACTTGCCACACAAATTTCCCCAAAGCAGCTTTGTTCCACTTAAAGCAATCTCTCAAGCCTAGTCCACCACATTTCTTCCTTTTACACACACACTATCAAGAAACAGGAAGCATTTTAGAGCTGAAATAAGTACCTTCCCACAAGAAGGCTCTAGAAATCTAAATTACTCTTTCCATGAAAGTTTTAGGGAGAAGAAAATTTTGACCCCAATATGCCTGCATCCCCATCAATACAGCATTGACAAGAACAGTTCTAGCCACATAGGAAAAAACTGTTAAATATTACTTGAAAATTAAACTGTTAAACAAGTATAAAGGTATAATGGTTAAAGTTGTACACTATATTGGAAAAATGTGCCCTGTCGAAGTGGAACATCTATTTGATAATGTGGCAGTAGTAAATAGCAAATCCAATTTTCATTGATCCCTAATATTTCTTGCAAAGTCAAGCGTCATTGTGTACTGTGTTCATGGATATTTCTACTCATGTAGAAAATCCATAGTGTACAAAGATGTCAGGCTCTGCTTGCTTGGTTTGCAGTATCATTTCTCAAGTAATATGATTTTATAGAAAATGTTTTACAATGGAAACACAATTGCAAAATTAATTTTCCATCATTTGGTTACATGTAAGTAGAATGATGGGAAAAAAGGAAAATGATAGAGAAATTACCAAGAGAATTATAGAGAGGGAGGGAATGAATGATGTTTTCCCGGTGTTGAAAAAGCGTGCCTAGGCGAAACACAGTGGGGATGTGCCTTTTAGGTCTAGGCAAGATGCATTCAATGAGTTGCCCCAAAGACACATGGAGGCACAACTTTTTTTCACAATTTTTTTGTTAATTTTTCCCCCGTTTTTCTTTAGTGCTCCTCACTTCAATTAGATTTGAGGCACACCAAAGCGCACTGAGGCGCCTCTGTTTGCCTTGCCTTTTTTATATATTGGTTTTCCCTTGTAAAGTGAAAATGTTTTCCATCATATGGGCCAACTAAGGGTCCAATTGGTAGGCATAAAATGTTTCTCGAAAAACTATTTTCTCATTTTACATTGTTTGTTGAGGTAAAATATTAAAATGTAAAACTTAGGTGGAAAACCATTTTCCACCTTATGAAAAGATTTTTCCCAATTTGAAGGGAAACATTTTACATCACAGTTGGAGGAACATTTTACTTCACAATTGGGAGGAAAACATTTTCCCTCACAATTGAATTAATTGATTTATTTTTAACCAAACAATGAAAAATGTGTAAAATGGAAAATCATTTTACATGCAACCAAACAACAAAAAACTTTATGAAATGAATTTTCCAATGTAAAAGTTTCCCTTGAAAACCATTTTTCATTTGAAAACGCTTTACACCCCTATCAACGGACCTATTTTCCAAGAAAAATGTTTCCCAATCATTTACGTGTCCAAGGAAATGTTTCACACCCTACAAAGCCTTAGTTGACTTACCCTTCATGTGCCTTGTCAACTGAAGTGCTTTTAATTTGAGAATATGAAATATTCTTGTGAAATTCTTGTGAACCTTCCTAATGCATGTGATGTATATGTCCATTACTGGAAAAAACATTGAATAAGATCTTTATGAACCTATTTAGTCTATGTTGCACGGGACGCCTCTCCATCGCGTCCCCCGTCTCCGGTACAACACGGTACGATACGCGCCGGGGACGCTTGGGACGCTCCCGATACGGGTTGACTTCAAGGGACAGTTTGACTTTCTGGGACTCTCCGGACGCGCATGTAGACTCAACGCCTTCCCAACGGTGGTTTGGCTTTAAAATTTACTTAATTTTTTAAAAAAACAAACACTTACCTGTACTACTATGTCGAAACCCATTTCCCCTTCATTTCAAATTTGAGCCTGGAGAAGCGCCGGCCGCTTGGCTTCTCTTCTCGTCGACTTCCGAGAGCAACAATGAGAGGTAAAGAGGACTTTGTTTTTTGGGAAGGTAATTAAGTTCAACTTTTATTTGACTGATTTTGTACCAATTCATGGAAGGTAAGTTCAAATCTTACTTTACTGACTTTTGACCAATTCATATTTCAAAAGTATTATTTAATTTTCCCTTTATGTTGTTTTCACTTTTCACCCATTTATGTTTATTATTTTTTTTTATTTGTCTTTTTAGTGGATTTTTCTGATTTATTTTTACAATTATGCAATTAATTTTCTGATGTTATGTTTCTCAATTATTTTATTTTAAATTTTTTGTTGTGTATTACTCATTAAATTTTATATTTGGTAGATGAAATTTAATAATTGTATGGTAAATGAAACAATGCTTAGTTTCTTATTAATTTTTAAAGGATATTACTCATAAAAAATATTTTGTTACATTAAACTTTTTTAAATGTTTTTTTTTTATATAAAAATCAACGTCCCCCAAGCCGTCCCCGTACCCTTGAATTTTAAGAATTGCCGTTTTCCGTCCCCTTTCCCTACCCGATTATGTCCCCGTACCCGTCTCCGTGCAACCTAGTATTTAGTTATAGGATTTTTTTCCCTGTTGATATGTTATATTTTATGGTAATAGGAAGGCTTTTGCTTTTGCACTTAGGATTCTGTACTTTCTTGTTGTGAAGAGTGCATTTTGCCCCAAATTCTGTTCACCACTTATTGTTCTTAGGAAAATGTGCAATAATACCTAGTTTGAGTCATTTTGAAAAATAAATTCCTAGGTTTGTTTATTTTACTTAAATACCTAATTTTGCCAAAACTTTAGTGATCACTACCACCTTACGGAATATTCTCTAAAATATAACTGAGTGTTTTGTTGCTTCTACCTTTTGCCCCTAATTTCATCTAATCCCTTTCATCCTCTCTACTCCTCTCCAATGAACCACATATTCACACTTCACTTCCTTCTTCATCTTTTTCATTCCTTCTTCCCTTTTCGCCTTTCTACAGTTCATATATTTGGCTGTTTATTGTTTTAGTAATATGTCATATCTTGTACCATATGCCCCTGCATTCTGTTGACACTATGTACGTTTTAAGATCTTGACATCGTAGTAGTAGTTCTTTGTAACTGTCTTTCTTCAAGTAATAAAATAAAGGAATTTTTCCCCATATACCCCTACTTTTAGCCTAATAACCCATATACCCCCGTGTTTAGAAACAGTTCATATACCCCTCACATTAGAGAAAATAGCCAAATACCCTTATTATGATGGAAAAGCTAACGGGTTGTTTTGACATAATTAACCCTAATTTAACTAATTACACTTCAATTCATCCTCTCTCCTAAATAATAAACCCTCTGTTGTCACGGTTCACCCTTTCCTCCCTCCCCTTCTTCCCAACTCAGCCAAAACCACTCGCAGCCACCGCCTCACAACCACCCGAAACCACCTGCAGCCCACTGGGCAACACATCAGAATAATCGCATAATTTGACACAATGCAGCAATTGAAATCAAAGGAATCAAGTATATCAAAGTTAACGTTAAACAAAATTCGAGACATTGTAGCAATTGAAATCAAATGTAGAATGCGGTGTGTGGGTATTTGAATCAATAAAATAAAAATTAGCTCGATTATTCGTCAATGCAACAACAAGAAGAAGAAAACTGAGGAATTGGAGAAGATCTGGTGAAAAGCAAAGAAGAGAGAGAAAGGGTGCAACGGTGTAAGTGCATAGCAGAGTAAGTGCCTTGAATGGGAGAGGTTCGGGGGCGGAATTAGGGTTTTGAGCGTAGTCTTTGTAGAGCTTGTAGAATGGCGATGGTGTGGGTATGTTGTGTCGCCATTTGCCTTCTCATCGACTTCCACTGTCGGATTCACTGTCGGAGTTTGACTCACTCGCCAGACTTCGCAGTGGTTCTGGGATACTGCCAATTGCTCTACCCTCACTCGCCAATTGCTCAACACTAACTCGCGAATTGCTTGCCCTCACTCGCGAATTGCCACCGCTGTCGCTCACCGCTGTCGCCCACAGGTTCTGCTCTCGCCGTTGCTCCGCCGTGGAGCTATCTCCACTAGCAGCAATTGCTCACCCTCTTTCACCCAATTCACTCCTCCTAGAGTGGATCACAAGCACCAATTCACGCCAATTCATTCTCTAATGTTATATTATAGTTAAGTGGGATGAATTAGGGGCTAATTGGCTTAAAGACTAACGGTGTTAAAGATTTAACGGTTTTTGGCCTCATTAAGGGTATTTGGGCTATTTTCTCTAATGTGAGGGGTATATGAGGTGTTTCTAAAAACACGGGGGTATATGAGTTATTAGACTAAAAGTCAGGGGTATATGGGGAAAAATCCCTAAAATAAAATAAAAATTTCCTTTCAGTTTTTCTGACTTAACACAAGCCTTGAACTCAACTCGAGTTCGCTCTTAAGTACTTGGTTTTTAGGTGTAATTTTTGGCTGTTTAACAAAAGCCTTAGCTCAACTTGAGTTCTTTAAGTACTTGGTTTTTAGGCGTAATTTTTTGCTGTTTATGGATTCTGTGATACGTCATATCTTGTGTCAAATGCTCCTGCATTCTGTTGGCTATATATTCAAGGTCTAATCTCTTCATTGATTGATTATATTTTCCCACTGTTTCCCTATCTTTTTCTGTGTTTGGTTGGGTTTCAAAGGTCAGTTCTAGCTTTTCTGTGTAAACCACTTAACTTGATCTGATTTTTTGGACTATGCGATATGACTACTGCATGTGATTATGATTGAATCGTATATAATGGGTTGCTGTGTAGCGTGTGTACTTCACTTGACAGTCGTTCCACACATTGTTTCTGTGTCAGCCAGCACCAGTGCTTCACTTTTATGTATCTGTTGTTTTTTTGGGGGGAATTGTCTTTAACCTTCACCATGTGTGTATATTGAACTGGGAGGTTTACTGACTGTCCCCCGACTTAATGCAACCTAAATGGGAGGTTTACTGACAGAACAAGGGGTGAATATTGAAATATTACTGGAAGATTACTTGAGTAACATATTGCTTGTATTATTTGTCGAACACATAAATGTCTAGTTTTACATTATTTATGTGCTGCYCCGTGTTCATTTGTAAAATTTAGCCTCAAATCAGTGTATGTCAGAGCCTTCAAATGCCAGGGTTTCATACAATCATACTTATAAAATAATGGAAAGTTTATGTTATCAGAAATATGGGATGCACTCCGTGCTGCTGTGGAAGCTGAATTGAGCATGGCGCAGGCAATTGTTGACAGTGCAGGAGTTATTGTGCAAAATCCTGACTTGACTGTTTGCTATGATGAGAGAGGTGATGTACCCATTCAAATTTACTTAAGCGAGTTATCCGTTACTGTTTAACATTTTGTATGAATAATATATACTGTAGAAAAATAGAACTCGATAATGTTTAACATTAGGCATCTTTTGCAAATTAGATTGAAGTCTTGAATTGCCTTTTGCAGGTGCAAAATATGAACTGCCTAAATATGTTATGAGTGAACCGACCAACATGATCCGCGACAATGAATCTTAAGACCTAGAATTTCAACCAGAATTGACAAGGCTGTAAATCATGTAAATGGATATATTGTTTTTCCACATAGATTTATCGGAATTCTCCACAATTTTTTCTGCCACATATCCTTTCGGAAATAGGCACATTGGCTCAACTCAGCTGCTGAGGAGTGGTTTAGATACTTCTGGAGAAACATATGGTGTACAATTCTACGTTTCTTTGTTGTTACTTTGTGCTAGAATTTACAAATGGATAGGCCATTTAAGTAACCCAACAAAGATACTAATTGCTCGTAGTCTAGTGCCAATTGCCTCATGAATTCATGATGTACCTTCTCGCTCAATGTTATGCAAATATGAAGAATTTCATCAGCAGTTCACAATTTTAGAAATAGAAATGTTATAGCAGCCCAGTACATTTTGGTTATCTTTCGGGCTTGTTAGGTGCAATACAATATTTTCTTTGTTTCACCTGTTTTTTTACTGTATTTGGCTGTAAATATCTTTCATTGTACAATTCGTCCATCATGCTCTTAAGAACACCTACAGCGTCATGCACCTTTTAAAATATTCTAAATATGAAGGTAAAATATCCTAAATTTAAAAGCAAAAACTAGTTTATTGCCCAGGGTGTTGATTCGGGTTAAACAAATTCGATATATTTTTCATATATATAATAATTTGTCTATTATATATTCCATGGGGTTTTATATGAGATATGATGGGTTTTAACAATATATATTTTAAAATGATGTTTATGCAAAAATTAGACGACTATCTTACCTAAACTGGTACGATTATAATCAGGTTCAATCTAACGAACACAAAATAACAATAAACAAATAAAACTACGGAAATTAAACAAGGGACAAGGGGAAGAGACAACACCAAACATGGTGATGCGGAAAAACCCTATGAATAAGGGTAAAAAAAATCGCAGGTGGCTATGAGTCCACCAATCCACTATGATTTTAGTCGGGTACAAACGTGTTTATAGTTTGCTCTTGAATTGTTCTCCGATACTCTCTTCAAATGGTTCGTTTAGACTCACTCCTCTCTCTTCAGAATATAGAGCAATTAGCCTAGGAATAGTAGGAATGTCCTGTGTCTTTGATACAGTTTTACAATGTATATATATTACTCCTAATCAAATCAGCAACGACCTTGAGTAGGAGATAGTGGTTCCTGACTTGTAGGGAGGAGTGACAGTTATGAGGATAACTGCTTGGATCGATTCTTTGGGGACGTTATCATCTGCTTCAACATGTTCCATGATCTTCGGAGGGCAATTACTCCTTGTTGACTGATCCTCTTTGACGTTTTAGCCTTCTTACTTGGGCCTGATTATGGCGACTTGGGCTATGATTTTGCCTTCAAAGAATCTATAATTGTGGAGACGTCAACTTGCAAACTTGTGAGCCTGTGATCCTGTAAACCTATCAAGAATACGTTAGCTTCATATACGAAAATTCTAGGTATAACAAATGACAAATATATAAACTGTCAATTGAATTTAGTTGAGTTGGTAAGAGTACATTTATATCAACACAAAAATCCTAAGTTTAAATTTTATAGATATATAACCATATTTTAGTATTTGCAAACATATGTGGATGTAGCATATCTCTAGT